>VYZT01044343.1:32130-49538 GCA_013400735.1 Pomatostomus ruficeps | reverse complement strand
CCCCTGTGCCCGGCTGCAGGGCGGACATCCCCTCTGTGCCCCGTGAACATCACCCCTGTGCCCGGCTGCAGGGCAGACATCCCCTCTGTGCCCCACAAACATCACCCCTGTGCCCGCCTGCAGCCCCTTCCTGCTCTCGCTTCTCTGAACTCAAGGGCAGCAACCTCCTGTCCCTCCAGGCCTGGCTCTACAGGGAAAGGGAGTTGTGCATTTATTTTTTTGTCCATAATAATGAAGAGCAGCTCCACAGGCTGGGTGAAGATACAAGTGAATAGCTCGTCCTTCACTCCTGCAAACCCACTGCAGAAATACCTGAGCCAGGGCATGAACAAATACAAGTCAGCCACCAGTGTGTGCATTCTTCCCTCCTTTACCCTGGAAAAGATGCCCCTTGCTCTCCTCAGGTGAACAAACAGCTCAGGTGGGGTTTAATCCACACCTTCCCGGACTCATCACTGCCTCTCTGTGGCTTCGGCGTGGGTATAAATTAAATATTTCCCTCAGTGAAAGCTTCTGCCTGACCAAAAATCCTTTTTTCTGGTACTGCTTTAGCTTTTCTCAGGTGTCTGCAGGTGGATGAATCCACACTCCTCACCCCTGTGCTTCAGCTGGACTAAACAGTTAATAAGGCAACCTTGTTTAGACAAGGATTTCTTTTTAATGGTTCAACTTCTGCCTGAACTCCTGCTCCCTGCATTTCTCTTCTTCCCCTCAACCTCTCAGCAGGTATTTAGCATTTTGTCTTAAAAACAGATTAACTTTAAAAAAAGAGAGAGATTGACTAATGGTCTTGAGAAGGTTTAGCAGTAAGGGAAGGTCAGGGTGATGAAAAATGGAAATGAAAAGTGCATTTTAAAGAGTTTTTATCTTTTTGCTGCCATTGTCCAGCTCCCCACTGCTGTCAGAAAAACGTGCTCTTACCTGGTGTTGGTCTCCCTTCAGCCACGCACGCTCAGATTTCCACGTTGGGATCTGTGAATCCTTTCTTGCCCTCGTTCACCAGCACAGGCTTTTCTGTCCTCGTGTGCCAGACTAAAATCTGAGGGAGCCAGCAGAAGTCATTAGCCGCACCTCTCCAGCGCACTAACAAATATCCCTGCACATTAAATCAATAGTGCAATTTAAGCAGCCGCCCCGGAGCCTAATGGTGCATCCGCTGCTGCGAGGGGCTTTGCATAAACCTTCATTTCGGCAGAGCTGCTGCTCCGCGAGCTGCACAGTGCACGGAAATTACCCACTTTACAGTGTGCTGTCGTGGGACATTAACCTGCTCCTTCTGTGTACTTATCGAGCAGCTCCTCCATGGGCTCATCAGCCTCCCAATGGGGTAAGGCAGCTCCCTCCCAGCCGGGGAATCTCATTCCTGCTTCCCGCAGAGCCAGTTCCTCACTCTGCCTCTTGCTTAGCGCCTCACACCCTCGGCCCGTGGGTCACAAATGCGAATTCCTGCCTTGCAGGTCGAGGTGTGAGGGGAGAGGCAGCTGGGTGAGCAGCACCGGCTCTTCCATCACCAGCCCTGCCTCTGGTTGGGGGAAACACGAAGTGAATTCTTCAGCACATCCCTGGCAATCCATTCGTGGGGAGAAGACAGCAGTCTGCTCCTACCCTCAGCATCACGTCTCTTTTCACTCTTGAATTCTTTCCAGACCCTAAAAAGCCAGGGGAGGGTCACTGAGCTGGGAAGTTCAGTGCTGTTGTAGAGCTGCTGAGGCAGGAGCTGGTTCCAGAATCCTCCCCTCTTCCCCCGTGCCCTGGGCTGCTCACCCCTCTCAGAACCCAGCACTGCCCTATGGATCCCCTCCCCAGTCCCTCTGGAACGCTGGCCCCACGCTGCCACCCCCTATTCAGTACCAGGTATTCAAACCCTCTCCAACCTGCTGGAAACAGAACTGAAGCTTCTCCCAAAAGCTTCCCTCGGTCTTGGCAGCAAAGCTGCGCAGAGATCAACATCTGTGGAGGAGATCTGGCACAAGCTGAGGTGGTTGAGTATTTCAGGGGGGCTATTAGAGGAAATGGCTTCTCCTCGCTGTGCTCAGACGCTTCTGGAAGCTGCTTCAAATACTCTCCCCTCACTCGACTCAATTACACTCATTGCTTTCCCCCCTAGAACTGGGATTGCTGGAGCAGCTTTATCCTTTCCGAGCAGGTTCCCTGCTTCCCCTCACCTGTGCCGGGCTGGTCCCCACCTCGTGGGGGTTTCCCTGCGGTTGCCATGGCAATCCCCTGCGCACTGAATCCTGCCAAACCACTTCCACCCCGCGCCTGCCTTCCTGACAAACGAGGGCACCGCTCTGCCTCTGAAGGATGAACAAAGCTCTTTTCAAACCCTCCTGGTTCAAGCAGAGCACCTTCCCCCACCTTCCCGAGGAGCTTGTTGGACCAAATTTGTCTCTGATGTGAGCAGTCACCTCCTGCGTGGAGCTTAAATCTCCGCTAACACTGAGGCAGCAGAGACCAACTGCTGGCTGGAGTGGCTCCAAAAATCCATTTCATCGTCCCCCACGAGCACTTCAGAGCCCGCTCATCAAAGTCACCCCGGGTTCCAGCCCCGCTCTCCCCACGGCAGTGGTGCTGCTGCAATTACTGCAAAAAAAAGCAAAACCAACAGCGCTCACAAGAGGCTCTCAGGGCTCTGCAGGCACCAGGGACAGGCCCAACAGCACAGGGGATAAATCAGGTGCTGGAGAAGTCCTGCAGCCGGTTCTGCTCTCCAGTGGGAGCTGGGAGAGCCCTTTGCACCCCGGCACTCCCCACTCAGCCCTGCTCGGGGCTCACTCACACCGCAGCAGCTCCGACCACAAGCAGAGCACCACAACTGCACATCATCCGTGCTCTCCTTCCATTGGGTCCCACTTCTGCACTGTTACAGCCAAATGCCAAAAAAAGGCAGATTAAACGAGCTAAAACGGGCCCATTTTCAGAGTCTGCAGCTTGCCACAGCAGCTTTTACCATTTCTCATGCTGTGCTCTTTGACGTGGGAGGTAGATCACCATTTAGTGCAGAAACATTTGCTTTTCCTTCCAGCCAGAGCTTGCTTTTTTCAACAAGCAGAGTGTTTTATGCCTCAGGGAGGCTTGGGCTCTCTCACAAGAGACCAAACAGAGAGGTGGACCAAATCCTGACTTTTCCTGAGCAGTGGTTTCACACAGGTCACGCGAGGGACTCCCCATTAAAAATGCTACTGCAAAACCCTTCCCCTCATTTCCAGCCCTGCCATTCGGAGTCAAAACAGATCTAGGGGATCACAAAGCTTCATCTGCACAGCAGAACAATTCATTGCCTTCCGAGAGGAGAGTAAAAAGCAGACAGGAGAGTTCAGCCTGCGGTGGGAGAGGGTCACAGGGTTTCCAGCACACAGCCCCTCCCAGGAGGGATTCAGGAGTTGTTGTTTGAAATGGAAACTGCAGAATGTGAAAAAAAGAGACACCAGGCTCAAAGGGCAGTTTTGCTCCCCATTCTTCAGCCTGACAGCAAAATTTTCCCCTGACTGTGGGATTACTGGTGCCCGTGGGTGTGCTGTCCCTCCTTGAACCCTCCCTGGCTGAGCTCACTGCAGGCTGTTCCCTTGGGGGTTAACAGAAAACAGGGAGCAGAATGTCCCCCACTCCCACCAGCCTCACGGGAACGCCAGATCTCAGATTTGCTGTGCCCATGGGCTGAGGAGAGGATGGTTTGATTTGGGGAAGTGGGGAAATGCACAAACAGCAGAACTCCAAGCACAGGAGCCCTGCAAAGCCCTGTTTCCTCACAGCGCCAGGAAAAACCAACCCTTCCCTCCTCATAAGGAGGGACAACTTCCTCCTCAGTAATGAACACCAACTTTCTTTACTTTCTCCTTCGTCTTGGGCAGTTCCCAAATCCCAGGAAATAAGCAGGATATGTGGCCTTTGGCCTAAGCTTCAGCTTTTTGCAGGAGCGTGCGTTTGCGGGCTGAATTCTGATCAGCGTTCCAGCAGCAGCCCTGCGCACGGGGAAGGCAGCATTTTCGCTGAGCAGATGTCTGTGCTTATCTCACACATTCCTCTGATCCCTCCTTAATGACTCCATCTAAGCACATCATCATTTTTAACGTAAATCTCCCCTCAAAGCAGGTGTGTGGTTGTGTTTAACGGCAGCAAAGCACGACAAGAGCTGGGAGCAGGGGAGAGAGAGGGGAGCCTGAGCTTTGACCTCTGGTTGAGAGCATCCCAGGCCACAGCTGCCTTTGGTCCTCCTCTGCTCCGTAAAATGAGGGAGGAAAACCAGAAACGGAGACTCCCAGGGAAATGGAGGCTGCTGGCAGCAGCTGAAGCAGAAAGGCAGAGCCCAACCTGCAAAGCTGCACTCGGAGCTTGCCAGGAGCAGGCAGCATTCAGCTCACAACAAGGACCCTTGTGAGCTCTCCCGGGCCAGCCAAGGGAAGAACCTCAGTCTGCTTCCGATGCTGGGCAGCAATCGCTGCTCCATCCCTGCCCTGACTGTCCTGTCACAGCCTGGCCTGCTCCAGGAGCATTTCCTTCCTCCTGCCTGCAAACAGCCTTTTCCTCCTCTGCAAACAGCCTTTTCCTCCTCTGCAAACAGCCTTTTCCTCCTCTGGAAACAACCTTTTCCTTCCTCTGGAAATGGCCTTTTCCTTCCTCTGCAAACGGCCTTTTCCTTCCTCTGCAAACAGCCTTTTCCTACTCTGGAAACAGCCTTTTCCTTCCTCTGCAAATGGCCTTTTCCTTCCGTTGCAAACAGCCTTTTCCTCCCCTGCAAACAGCCTTTTCCTTCCTCTGCAAACAGCCTTTTCCTTCCTCTGCAAACGGCCTTTTCCTTCCTCTGGAAACAGCCTTTTCCTCCTCTGCAAATGGCCTTTTCCTTCCGTTGAAAACAGCCTTTTCCTTCCTCTGCAAACGGCCTTTTCCTCCTCTGGAAACGGCCTTTTCCTTCCTCTCCTTCCTCCAGGGCCATCATTTCCCAGCCCAGCTTTCCTCCAGCAGGTGTTTGGTCCCAGCAGGGACACTGCACCAAAAACTGCGTAACTGGACACGGATAAACACCCCTAATCCTCTGTGCACCAGCCTGTCCATCCCTCCTGCCTGCTGGAAACACGTTTATGTCCACACAGTGCCCAGGAACTGCGATCTGATTTTAATCCCATCCCTTTCCCCACCCGTGGGAGGCTGGCTGTGTTATCCAGACAGCTGGAACCATGGAAATGTGGGTTCAGAAAGGAGGCACAGCAGGTGTCAGGGAAAACCCAGACCTGCTCCTTCCCCTCAGCTCCTCCTCCTTGCTCCTGGGTTCCTCGTGAGGGCACTGCTGAACGCTGAGATCCCTGGTTTTTTCCATGCCTGGGGAATGTGGAGCAGTGCACATGGAAATCAGGTAAAATTGGTCACATTTTCTTTCCTATCCCAAAAAAGGATGGAGACCTGGATCCAGCACCGGGGCTGTTGGCAGTAACTACTCATGTGCAATAAAAGAACAATCCCGTCGGGGCAATTAAGCAAAAAGACTCTCTAAACCAGACTGGCTGATGTTCATAACAGACAAAGGTGAGTGAGGGCTACACGGGGGTCTCTGATCTCAGAGGGACCCCACTACCCCTCCAGAGTTTAGGGAACCCACTCCCAAAGCTTCAAAGCCCTTGAGAGCACCTCTGTGGGTGATGGGCCATGATTGACGCCTGTCACACCAACTAGCTTTGTCTCAGGGTGTCTCCCACGCTCCCCTGTCATGATGACAGATTCAGTTCTCATCTTAGACTGGGAAATCTCCTGGAGAAGAACCATCAGTGTGCTCTGGCTTTCTGTGGTGTTCAGCACACGGGGCCCTGCTCCGTGACCCAGCCAAGATTGATCAGCTGACAGCAGTAAAATCCCCCAAAATGAAGCTTCCCAGAAGCCTCCCGGAGCTCAGAGCAACGCCTCAGGCACCAAAACATTTCTGTTTTAGCTCTGACACAAAAAGATCCTTGTTTTTGCAGGCACCCACATTGCAGATGTCAGGAGGGAGAAGACAACTTGGCAATGTGGGAACAGCCCTTCCCTGCAGCCAGCGAATGCTGTGGCTGCTGCTCCTGGGTTACAGCTCACGTGGGCCCACAGAGCCAAACCTCAGCGTGTCACAGCACCGAAACCTCCTCAGGAATTCACAGTGAACCTCTGCCATGCATTTCACCCATGGAATTCCCCGCTCCAGGGCATCAGCAAAGCCCACCTTGAAAATAATATTTTTTAGGGGTCGTGTAAGAAAGAACAGCTACAGGGGAGAGAAGACTCAGTATTTCAAGGCTTATGGCAACCACTAGCAGCCTGCAAAACTGCCCTGCACTCATTTTAGTGCATAATCACCATTCCCAGGCTCCATGAAATGGGGATGTGCTCCCTCCAAACACAGAGGAGCAGCCTGGAGGAGACTCAAAGCTGTCTGCAGTTTCTTCCTGAGGGGCAGTGGATGGACAGGTGCTGGTCTGGTCTTTCTGGTGAGCAGGGACAGGACCCAGGGAGTGGCTGGAGCTGTGTCAGGGCAGGTTTAGGTTGGACATCAGGGAAAAGTTCTTCCCCCAGAGGGTGCTGGGTACTGCCCAGGCTCCCCAGGGAATGGTCCCGGCCCCGAGGCTGCCAGAGCTCCAGGAGCATTTGGACACCGCTGCCAGGGGTGCCCAGGGTGGGATTGTTGGGGCTGGAGTCGGACTGGATGACCCTTTCAGCTCAGGATGTTCTGTGATTCTCTGAAGTGATAAAATGACGGGGCTGACCGGGGTTTTCTCCCCCTCAGGCTCCCCACAACCCCGCAGGAGGACGCGACCGTACCTTAGTGCAATTGGCAGCCTTGGGCTCGAGGTCGTTGAGGGTGACGAGCTCCCGGAGCAGGCTGCTCTCCTGGTAGCCGCCCTTGACTCCCCGCAGTTTGAAGTAGGCCTGAGAGCGCTGCAGGATGAGCCTGAGGTTGACGGCGAAGCCGGCCATGTCGATGGCGAAGGGGCGGTGCGGGTCGAACACGGTTTTCCAGCCGTACACCTTCCCCGCCGCGTTCACCTTGGGCGACTCGTAGCGCAGGCCGCCCACGAAGGCCACCGGCCACACCGACACCTTCCTGGTGCTGCGCATCTGGGGACGAACACAGCGGGGGCGCGCTGAGCCCAGCCTGCCGCTCCCGGAGCCCCCGCAGAGCCACCTCACCCAGATCCACCGCCCCGAGCTCCGCTGGAGCCTCCAACCCGTGCTCCACCCTAGGCACTTCCAACCCAGGCACTTCCACCCCAGGCACTTCCACCCGAAACCCCTCAACAGCTCAGATCTGACCTGTAAAAGGCTGCCCGACCCAGAGCTGGAGGAGTGAAGTGCTTTGGAAAGGGCCACCTAACAGCAAAAACGGCCACAGAACCGAGCAGGACTCAGCACTGAAAGCAGCGCTGCCAATAAGGACATGCCCTTGGGATTCGTGAGTGTGGTTTTTGTCCACCCGTCAGGCTCCACGTGGGTAAATGAAGACACAGGAGGGAAGCATCTTGTCTGGTGCCACCTGGAAATGCAGGAATGGCACGTCGAGGAAGAAAGGTGGTCTCTGCCAAGGTATTTAAGCTGCAATCTCAGCCTGTGTAAAGCTAAGGGCATCTCCAGCTCCCAGCCTTGGGGGCAGGAAGGAAGCAGAGCCTCTCTGGACATTCCCGGCAGGCAGGAGAGTCCCGTCCCACTGCTCCAGCCCCATGGAACCACGGCTGCAGTCACCAGAAATAGAGCGGAGCCACCGGGGCCCCTTGGGCTGCCTGCGCTTGCCAAGGCAGAGGCTTTGAGTGCCACTCTGCCCGCTCACCCCCAGCGCCCTGCCCCGCTCCCTGGCAGCCTCAGCCTCCCGTTCTGCTCGCCGCTCGCGCTCTCTTAGATCAGGGATCTCCCAGAGCTAATCTCATCACTGCTAATTACCGCAAACGAGAGCAGAAGAGCGCTGGCACTTGCCCTTCTGCATTATACAGCTGCTAACGGCAGCCCCCGTCCACAGGGAACAATAATGTGTGTCTCCTGCATTTCACAGCACATTTCCTTGGCTCAGTGACCTTAACTGCAGAGACATATCAGAGAGGAGAAGCCTCTGCGAGTGCAGCACACGAGTGAATGAAGGAACTCTTTCTGCTTTATTCATGTGAGGAGCCTGCCTCAAGATGCTGCCAGCGCCAGCCTCAAAGGGGACGGGGGAAGAAAGAAATTCAGTCGGAATTCACTTTCAGCTTTCAAAGCGCGTGTGTTCCTGTGGCTGTGCGAGCTGAAGTGAGAGCCATCAGGGAAGGGAAAGAGGAATGTAGAGGAAATAAACTGGAGAGCCCTGGGATGGAAACTGGCAGCTGGTGGGGGAGGAAGCAATCGTCCTTTCTTGTCCCTCGCTGCAAGAGTTTGGTGTCAGGAGAGGACGGGAACAGGTAATTTCTGAGCTGGAGGCCAGGTGAGGTAGCTGGCACGGTAGGACCACTCAAACCTGCAGACAGGAGTTCATTTAGAGCCTCATTTGCACAGGAACAAAGAGCAAAGGTGGGAAAGCCTGTGAGAACCTTCCCTTGCTCAAGCCCAATCAGACTGTGAGGACACGCTGGAATTCAGCGCTGCCACAGCAGCCCCTGGAGCTGCGAACTGCCAGGGGGAGATCTCAGCCCCTCTGCCTGCTGAGAGCAGCCTGGGAGCCACCCGTGCCCGGGTGCTGCCAGAGGAACTGCTCAGGGGGGAGAAGCTGCAAAGGTCTCCCGGCACAGGGACTCCCCTGGCCCAGGCAGCGCATGGAGGGCTCGGCTTTTCCAGGAGGGGAAGGAAAATCCCAGATAAACTCGTGCTCCTTGTGTGCAGCAAGGCAGAGACAAGCAGGGAGAATAGCTCTGAACAAGATGTGCTGGAAGCTGCACTGGCACAGCTCAGGGGTGGCTCTGGCAGGGCACTGCTGCCTCCTGAGAGCCACGGAATTGAACGGCGGGATGGAAGCAAAGAAATGGAAAAGGCTGGGAAGGAAAAGGAGCCCCAGGGACTCCTCAGATGAAAGCAGACAGGAATTAACAGACAGCCGGGTGATGGAGGAAGGTGGGTAACACCAGATCAGCTGGAAATCTCCGGGATGAGGCGTGGAAGGAGGATGGGCGAGGTTTCTTCACAGGGGATAGTCCAGCGCTAACAAGGCTCCCAGCAGGGAATGGCAGCTCCTCATTTGCTTCCTTTGCATGGAAGCTGCCCCCGATCACGCTCCAAGATAAATCGGGATTCCCATACTTCCCATGGGATGCTTTGACTCTGGGAAACACACGGGGTAACGGAGCCACGGAGAAAACCTGAGCACAGCTGCACTGCACGGACAGGACTGACCCAGCGCTCAGGAGAGGACAGGCACAGCCTCTCCTCAGCTCACTCCCAGCACCTCTCACCCCTCCCCGTGCTCACCAGCAGCGTTCAGCCTCCCAGGCAGGCCCTTACCTCCTCGAAGAGCTCCAGGCTGTAGGTGTTATCATCATCAGCGAAGTAAACGATGCCGGGCTGGCTGTTGTTTTTGTTAAAGGTCTCTCGGAGCCACCGCAGGGCCAGGTTCCGCTGCATGGTGCCGCGGGGGATGCGGGGGTCGCGCATGTCCCCGCGCAGTTTGTAGTTGCGCGGCGTCTCCACGTTGAGGTGGGTGTAGTTGAGGCCGGTGTCGCGCAGCAGGCGGGTGATGAGCGGCGTGCGGCGCTGCGAGTCCTCCACCAGGATCCAGTGCAGGTTGGGCACGTGCAGGAGGGTGTTGGCCAGGCGGGTCAGCTCTGCCTTCTGCACCGGCCGGCTGTAGGTGGGGGTCACCACGTGGATGGTGGGCAGCGTGTCCGACCACGGGGGCGGGCGCGTGTAAACGTACTCTGTCCTCACCACCTCCACAATGTCCCGGTCCGACAGGCAGAATTCCTTGGAGTCCAAGCCTGCAGCGAGATCACGCTGGGAGTCACCACCATCATCTGAGCAAGGGCATGGAGAGAAGAGAAAGCCGCATGGACTCGGGCGTCCAGCACCCCCCGGCCGAGCCGGCGGGCTGCGGCCACCAGCGGTGACCAACGGGTCACCAGCGGGTCACCCTCGAGGGTGCAAGGACAGGAAACAGGCTCGGGTGGAGGCTTTCGTAAATCAGTGCGCGGATAAGTAAAGGAATCAGGGACAAACACACATGAGAAAAGAAGGTTCTGCTGCTAGAAAACCAGCACCAAAAAAAAAAAAAAGAAAAAAGGCTTGAGAGCCCAGACAACTGGGCTGAGTGCTCACAACAGCAGGTTCAAAAAGCACCCAGAAGAGACAGGATCAGAGAGCAGGTAGATCTGGATAAAGAAAATACCCACAAGGATTGATGAGCCATCATTCCTGAAGGGCTCCAGTGCTCTGGGCACCACGCTCAGTGGGACAGGACTCACAGCTCTGCACCCAGGCATGGCAGCACCTGGACTGGGAGGCTGGGAAATCACTGGTGGAAAACACCAGGACGAAAGGAAGATCCCCAGCAGCGTGGTCTGCAGTGCCCCACTGCTCTCAGAGAGGCACTAAGAAGTGGGGAGAGACACATTTCAAATCCAGAAACGGAGACTGGAAATTAAAGCCTGTAATTGTGGGGTTTTTTCCTGCAGAGACTTTCCCCTGCCTCTAACTAACCCGCCTCAAAAAGGCCCCTCCAGCCTCTGAACATAACAGCCCCCTCAGGGGTGCTGATGTGAGCAGTGAACAGCCCACAGATCGGATACTCTGATCCAAACACATGAAATCCCTGCAAATTGCTCACAATCAGCTTGAGGAACACCAATGTTGATGCACCTGCCACTTTTCCAGGGTGCAACTTGCACTGCAGAGCAGCAGGAATGCCACGGTCGGCAGAGATGAAGGGAGACCCCACTCAGGATGTGAGGCTGCTGCCTCTCCGGTGGGCACAGAACACTTTGAGCCATGGATTTTGCAAAATCGGGTAACTACCAGGAACTGGAGATGAGAAAGAATGGGAACAGAGGGCCATTAGATCTGACCCAGCAGGGGACTACCCATGGCTTTTCATAGCGTGTTATTCTTCCAGCAGCACAGAGTTTGAAACCTGAGCCAAATTAGGGCCCTGTGCTCCACGGCACTGACAGAGGGGGTGGATATTTGGGGAGGGAACAGCGTAAATGTTGATATCAGGCCCTGTGCATCACTGACCACCCCAGAGCCCTCTGAGAGCAGAGAGCGCTGGGATCCATTCAGAAATAAATCTGCGGAATGCGCTGGGCACAGACACAAATGTAATCAGCCAGGACGGTGCCCGAGACAGTTTGCAAAGCCCTGCAGGTCACAGCTTCAGCTGTAAGCCCTGGCACATGGAAGTGCTGCTGTTCTGGGCATCTCCAGGTGCACATCTCAGCACCTGTTAGCAGAGCAGCTCAGAAACGCTTCACAAGAACAAAATGATTCCTCTCGAGAGCTTTCAGGCTGGTCTCCACCATTCGCTTTCCACTGGGGGCTCAGAGAAGCACAGAAATGTCTCATCAAGGGCATTGGTGAGCTCTGGACTGAGTCACTGGAGCATCTGAGCTGTAACTGCAGTGGCCATTGACAGAAAGCAGCTTTCAGGGCAGTGACTCAAACTGCTGGACAGACAGGCAGCGTGGCTTTAGTCATCTTTAAAGTCCTGGTTTAGAGCCTCATCCTCTGAAACACTGCCCACCCTCCAGAAGAGATCAGTCATTTTTCCCTGCCCAGAGCCTCAGGGATGCCTGTCGGGAGAAAGGGAAAGCTGCTGGGGACAGACTGAACTTCCTGCAGCTCTGGCTGCACATCAGAGGGTCCAGCAGAGGGATAAGCAGCTGTGGAGGATGGGGACAGACACTAAAAGGGGAGAGAATCCCCCAGAGAAAGGGACCAGAGAGGATGAAAGAGTCCTGAAAATCAGCTGGCTGCCCTCCCCCAGAGCAGCCTGGCCACAGCGGAAGGGCAGAACCAAGAGGGAAGGTGGCAGAACCAAGAGGGAAGGTGGCAGAAGGCAGAGTGGCTTCTTCCAGCCCCCAAGAGCCCTCACAGCCCTCAGATATTGCTGCTGTGCCAAGAACAGGACCCAAACTAGGACACTTCGGGCCAAAAGAGCTTCCTGCAGCCCCCTGCCTTGGCCCAGGGCTGTGTTTACTGCAGAGTGGGACAGGCAGCGTGGAAATCAACTTCTCAGAGCACTTTGTTTCCCGCAGGCAGGTGAGATCTGGCTCCTGCCTTCCGCTTTGAGTGCCAGAGCCCTGCTTCTCTGCTTTCCTCAAGAAGCACTCTCAGCCTCAGAGCAGCTGCCTCGAGTGGCAGCTTTGCCTGCTCTGCTCTCTCCTTTGCAGCTTTCGCTGGAATAACTGCGTGTGCAGAGCGCTGCAGAGGCCAGCAGGGAGGAATCCTCCCTCAGGGAACAAAGAGTGGCTGCACTCTGGATTTCGGGGATTTGGGCCATGAAGGGCTCTCCAGGTGCAGCGAGCACACCCCACGTGGGGAGGTCGGTGCCTCGGAAGGACCCTGCGAGTTCCTACAGCAGAGTGGGGAGCTCCTGCATGGGCATGGTCCGGGGGCTGGGATGAGCATGGCTGCCATGGAGAAATGGAATGAGCGAGGAGATGAGGACGAAGGGGGGATGCACAGGCTTGGCATGGGCTGGTTTGGTTTCTCTCACCCTTGTGCACTGCAAGCAGTGGAGCAATGGTGCTCTGGTGCCAGACGGTGATTAGGAGTGTCCAGGGCAGAACTATCAGCACGATAGCCAGGATGTCTCGTCTCTTCGGCATCTCCAAGACTGACTGGGCCCACAGCTCCTCATTACCTGACAGTGAAAACCCCAGAGACAGAACAGCAGAGCACATGGAGAACAGAAATAAATGGGCAGGAAGGAGCGAGGACAGAGAGAGAGAGCGCGAGAGAGGGAGCGGCAGCGAAGGCGACACGGCTCGTGGGTCTTACCAGTGCTCACAACCCACCCATTGCAGAAGCAGGTTTGGAGGGGCCTCGGCTGCGGAGCCCAGGAGCAGGAGGGCACCTCTGCAGGGCACTGCTGGGGCTGCCAGCAGCAACCTCAGGGACTCATGTGGAAGGAAACCTGCAACACAGAGCAAAGGCCTGATAGACAGTGCCAGAGTTCCCAAACCATCCTCGACAAGAACAAACCCTGCTGAGGCAGTGAGCAGCAGCAGCAAAGTGTCCTACCCCTGCAGGGAGAGGCCTCTGGGGCATCCAGGGCCTTGCTTTCCTTTTGTACCCCCTTGCCAAGCAAGTCCCTCTTGCCAGGGACCGAAGAGCTGCTCAGTGCTGCAGTGTCTGAGCCATCCCAGCCGACAAGAACCTTCCCCTGGAGCCAGCCAGGCCCACGGGAGGAGCAGGGATGACCACAGCCATGCCTGACACGTCAGCACGAGCTGTGTGTGACCTCCGGATCTTGTCCCTTGGCCGGGCAGAGCTCTTAGGGTGGCTGTACCTCTGCTCCTGGGGCGCAGGAACGCGATCCCGCATTTTCCCCTCAGCATCCCCTCAGCTCAGCCTCAACAACATCACCAACACCGGCAGTTTTAGCTCCGGCTCCAGCAGCCCGCTCAGGTCATTCCCTCTCACAGGGGAGTGTATTAAAGTGCCACAGCAGCTTAGTTTGATGGCCACGAGCACATACAAGATTTAAGCAGACTGCGCTTCAGCCGAGCGTCTCAGCGAGCAAAGCGCGGCACTTAGCGGGGCTGCCACGCACCACGTGCCAGTTTAGTGCCACCGCTCCCACCGGGGACGCATCAGAGGCTGCTGGAAGGGCTGCAGTGCAGGCACAGAGAGCCCAGGGCTCCACAGAGGGCCCAGGATGCTCTGGAATTATCAGACCCCCTCCTTAAACCAGCTCCTTCAGCCTGGGCTCCTGATGCCATCCTGCTGTGCAAATGTTTTCCCAGAGCTGGCTTTTTCCTGGTTGCACAGAGAAATCCAGGTTGAGATCCCTGGTTAGCCCAAATTGGATTGATCTGAGTTTCCCTTGGCCACCAGGCTGCACAGTCAGCCCCTGGCACTGAGCCCGCTTGGAGCGAAACGGCTCCAAGAACTGACAGGTTTTTCCTCTAAAGGAATCTTGCAATCAGGCGATATTCAAGTGCCTGGACAGAACCTGGTTCTTCCAAATTACCACTTCAATCACAGATGTATTAATTTACCAGGGAAAACAAGAACCAGCACCAAAATAGGTTGGACTTTGCCCTTAAAAGTGACAGGTAAATGTCCCTCACTAAGGGTTCAGTGAATCATTTTTTTTCCATGCACACAAACCCCAAACTCGTAGCAAAATTTCCAGCCAGCTCCAGCAAACAGCCAATTCCCCAGTCAGAGCTCTCTCATTTTTGTTTCCAGAATTGGTGAAAGCAGCCTCATTCAGACAAAATAAACCAGGGAGGAAGAGGAGGAATTATTCCAGCAAGCATCAGCCTTCTGCTGCATCCCTGTCCAGCTCTGGGAGCCAGAGAATTCCCGCTGGCCTGGCTCTGCCAAAGCACAGTGCCCTCAGGAAAGAGCATCTGGCCTCGTCCCTGCTGTCCCTGTGGCTGCTGACCGTGCCTGAGCAGAGGACACGGAGTGTTGGCATCCTCCGATAACCTGGAACACGTCCCTTGAGCATCCCTGCAGCTGGAAATCTGAACACCTTGCTGGGCAAAGTGCCTTCCCTAGAAATGCACCACGGACAGGATTCTGCTGCTGGAGAGGGGGTGGGAGACACTGACAGCTACAAAAGCCACTCAGAGCCCACTCTGAGCCCCTGGCAAGCTGCCACAGCGGGCTGACATCACCAAACTCCCCATTTGCTTCCTCAGACACCGTGCCCCTACCTTCAAGCTGCCTTTTCCCTGCCAATCCAGGCTCAATTCCCCCTCTTCCCATGGGACAGGCCGGGCTTGGCATGATGGAAATGGGCACCTTTGGGTGCTGCTCTGCTTCCCAAGCCCTCCCTCAGCACTGGGCAGAACAAGGAGGCTCCAAGGATTTGTGCTTTGCTCTGTCCAGCATCGATTCCTTTCCATTTGCTCCGGAGCATCCAGCAGCTCCCTGGTCACTCAGCTGTCACCGTGGGCTGTCCAGGGCCAGCACAGCCCAGCCATGGCCCAGCAGAGAGAGCTGCCAGGGACAGGGAATGTTCCCTCCCTCCCCTCCCCTGACCCCGGGGCTGGCTGAGCTCCTTTTGCACCATTGGCGCTTCTGGCTCAGCTGCAGTGGCTGCAATTAATGTCCCCAAAGGGACACGAAACCAGAGCCTGACCCCAGCTCTGGCCACACTGAGCTGCCCAGAAACATCCAGGGAGCACCACGGGCTCTGCTCCCAGCAAAGGCATCTCCTCACTCCTCATTCCTGAAGGGATTGGTGTTATTGATGGCCCTGGCTGAAGGACATGGTGAGAATTCCTTTGGGGCTGCTGTGAGCACCGTGAAATCTCCATCCAGGGCTCCCTCTCAACACCCTGGTGCCGTGGAGGGTCTCAGTGCAGGTGACGCCGGCTCTCAGGGTGACAAAGCCAAGCTCCCCGCTCGCTGTGCTGTGCCAAAGCTGCCAGAGGTGAAATCCATTTCCTCCCGTGAAATCCATTTCCTCCCGTGACCAACGCCAGCCAGGGATGCCGCGGTAGCTGTGATTTCACACTGCTGCTGAGAGCAGCCGCAGCTTCCCAGCCCGACACAGAGGGCTTCCCCGAAATCCCCAAATTCCCTTGTGCCAAAGCCTTGAGATGATTTTTGTTGCTGTTTGTGGCACCAGACAAAAACTGGTCTGGGATAAATGATGCTCCTCTCCCAGGCACTCACTCTGCCCCTTCCCCATCGTGACACCGCTCTCCTTTTCCCACTGAAAACGTTCAGAACAAAACCTGCTCCGCTCGGATTGTCACTTTTAAACTCCTGCTATCTCCTCTTCCCCGGGGAAATGAAGGAGGAGGAACAAATTCAAACATCAATTAAAACGATCAAACTCTATTTTCCACTGTGGAAAGTATCCTGCTTTTTTTTTTCCCCCCCAGTTTTGAAACGTGAGGTGAAAGACACAAATCAGTGGCTCAAATGTCAGTGATTTTGGGGTTAAAGAACTAAAACAAAGGAGTTTTGCATGGTTTTGGGAAGAATTGGGTGCCACACGATGAAAGAGATCCCCATCCTCCGGCAGAGGGCAATGGTGTCGAGGAATGACAATATGGAAAGGGCACTGATCTAATAAAACAGCTTTAATAAATCCCGGAGCCACGTGTCAGTAACATGCTGGATTATTAAACACTGAAGGTTCTTTTTTTAAATCAAGTTAATTGGCATCAGCTCTGACACTTGCCATAGGAACGAGTGATTTGATCTGCAACCTTTATAGGCAGTTTTACCTTCATTCCTCCTTTGGGGCTGCTCAGCCCCGGTGCCATTAATCCTTCGTTTGCCCACACTGAAGAGGAGTGATTTAGAAAACGTTAAACTCCAGAATGGCTTGATTGGAATTTGCACCTCTACGTCTTACGGGAGTAAAAACACTGTCTGGAGGTAAAAAAAAAAAACCAACCAAAAAACCCCAAACGAACACAGCAAACACCTCCTTGTGCTCCAAACCAGCCAGGAAATAACAAATAAACGCTGCCGAAACCCGCAAGGAAAGATTTACAAAGGAAATAAACACTCACTCTTCAGGATATTTGCACCAAAAGCTTTTCCCTCTGCCAAAGTATCCCCTAAAACTAAACACAGGGTTTCAAACACCTCTGGAACAGCAGCTGGGTCTGATCCCTGCTGAAAGGTGAGGCTGGGGTGGCACAAGGCAGAGCTTCTCCCTCTGCCCTGCCCACAACCCCAAAACCCTTCTGAATTCACGCCCAGGCTCGGCCACGTGTCTGGCACAGAAATCAACCCCAGGGATGTGAGGGCAGGGATGTCCTGGCCACTTCCCAGAGGGGGAAACTGAGGCATGGGGTGGGGACAGCACAGCAGACACCGGGGACAAGGCTGGGCCAGGACAATCAGCCGGGTTGGGGACAGCACAGCAGACACCGGGGACAAGGCTGGGCCAGGACAATCAGCCGGGTTGGATGGGGTTTGGAGCAACCTGGGATAGTGGGAGGTGTCCCTGCCCATGGAAGGGGGGGAATGAATGGCCTTTAAGGTCCTTTTAACCCAAATAATTCTGGAATTCTGGGATTCTGGAGCAATTCTGAGCTCCAGGTGCTCCCCCTGCACCCCGGCTCCTTTCCACACCAATCCCGGCTCCTTTCCACACCGATCCCAGCTCCTTTCCATTCCAATCCCTGCTCCCTTCCACACCAATCCCGGCTCCTTTCCACACCGATCCCAGCTCCTTTCCACACCAACCCCAGCTCCTTTCCACACCAACCCCAGCTCCTTTCCACACCGATCCCGGCTCCTTTCCACACCAACCCCAGCTCCTTTCCACACCGATCCCGGCTCCTTTCCACACCGATCCC
>VYZT01044343.1:0-22511 GCA_013400735.1 Pomatostomus ruficeps | reverse complement strand
ACTGTGCAAACTCCAGCTCATCCCAAGTGAGGTCCCTGTCCCATGGATGGTGACAGGAGTGATGCTTTTTATTCACGGAGAGCCCGGGCGGGCCCCAAATCACGCTGGCATTATGTTATGATAATGCTGGAAGTATTATAAATGCTCTGCGTGCCAGACAAATCCTGGAGCAGGCTTCCAAATCCCCTCCAAATCCCCTCTTGCGTCTCTGCATTCATCCATTCATGAAATCCAGAGCAGAGCCTCCGCATCCATCCTGCTCTGGGCTCTTTCCAGCTGAATGGAAGGTGAGGCAGACTGAGGCGTTTCTCCTGGATGAGCCTTTTTTTTTTTAGTTTTTCCTTTCAGGTGCCAAATCTGCAGAGGAACCTGCAGGGCATTTAGGAATGATGTCCAGCAAGGCGACTGAGACAAATCCCAGGGCCTTTCTCCTGTCAGACAGTGAAATGTGCTTCATTTTCCTGCGTCCTGCGGGGCCAGAGGAGCAGGGAGGTCCCCCCAGCAGAGCCCGCTGGATTTATTCTTTTTGCAAACAACAGGGAGAGTTTATTTCGTATATTTTAGGGGAATTCCTTTAGATCAGGTGAGCTGCACCCTGGAAATTCCTATTTTTTTTTGCAGCTGAGCCTATTTGAGACAACACCCTGATTTTCAGAACACTGAAGCAAAGAGTTCCCCACCTCTGGGGGTGAGCAGAGTTCTCCCTCTGAGCCGCAGCTTTCAATTCCCTCTCCGCTGCTCTTAAAGAAGAGCACCAAAATCCCCGTGCAGAGGCTTAGCTCTTGTCCTGGCTTTAGGAAAACAGCTCAGATCCAGGCAGGAGGGGGATCTGGAGCATTTCCTATTTATTCTGCTGTCACAGGCAGGCACATCGCGCTGTGCTCCCCGTGGCTGGCGGGGAGAGCAGAGCTGCAGGGATTTCTGAGGCACCACCGCAGCTGGGAAATTCCTTCCAGGCTCTGTAGAGCCCGGGCAGGGCAGGAACAGAGCGAGAATAACCACACAGAGCTGTGCAGCGGGAAGGACCTCGCTTCCAGGATGGAAATAAATGTCTGTGGAAGTGTCCTCCGAGGTGTCTTCCTCGCAGGAATCATTTCCTGAGCCTGTGAACAACTTTGGGAAGTGCCACTTGGTACAACCAACACACCCTCAGAGAGAGAGGGACAAGAGGAGGAGGGAAGCTAAACTGGATAAAATTTTGGGGTGGAGCACTGGGAGAGCAGGATCTGCTCCCCAGAGCTGTGAAGTTTTTGGGGCAGAGCACTGGGAGAGCAGGATCTGCTCCCCGGAGCTGTGAAGTTTTTGGGGCAGAGCACTGGAAGAGCAGGATCTGCTCCCCAGAGCTGTGAAATTTTGGGGTGGAGCACTGGGAGAGCAGGATCTGCTCCCCGGAGCTGTGAAGTTTTTGGGGCAGAGCACTGGAAGAGCAGGATCTGCTCCCCAGAGCTGTGAAATTTTGGGGTGGAGCACTGGGAGAGCAGGATCTGCTCCCCAGAGCTGTGAATTCTTTGCCCACTCCCTCATTCCCCGAGGATGTGGAGCTCCCATTAAAACCGGGGCAGGATGGATTCCGTAGTGACCAATACACTGCTCCTGACCACTTGGGCTGGTCCTGGTGTCCCCACCAGGAGGGAAGGGATGATTGTGGGTCACACCCTGAGATCTCTGCCCAGCAAAGCCCTCAGCAGCTGCTGGAGGTGCAGCCAGCCCTGATGTCCACTCGCCAACCCAAACACAGAGCCAGGGAGAGCGGGGGGAACACAAAACGTGAGATTTGTGTCCTCACCCTTCAGCCCAGGTCACTTCTCCTGCCAGCACAGCAGCAAAACAGCGGCAGGCGACTGATCCAGGATCCCCACAGGGAAAACATGAACAGAACACATTACAGAGAGGAAGGACCCACGGAGCAGCCGCTGCAGAGGCACCTTCCAGTGACTGATCCCAGAGGAGGCTTTGCCTTGGGGAGGGTTGAAGCCACACCAAACGCTCCTCTGGCAAACCACGACTCAGAGCCACAGCCCACCTCACTTTCCGAGGCATGGAATGAAGGCCTGCAGGGAAAGCAGGGGGTGAGAAAGCCACAGAGGGCATGGCCACAGAGGAAGGTGCTGACCGAGCCTTGCTGCATCCCCAGAAGTCAGGGATCTTGCTGAAAAGCAGCCCTGGAATCCGGGCAGCCTCTGGCACTGCTCGTCCCTGCCAGAGAAAATGCAGAGTGGTGCAAGAAAGGACCATATCCCGTCCTCCTCGGGGTTCAGATCTGCCCACTGCGTTTTGTTTGAGGAACTAAAAATCGCTTTTTTTTTGCACAACTTTTTCTTTTTTTTTGAGCCAGTAGAAATAGAACAAGGGCAAGAGAGAGCAAAATCATCTCAAAAGACAAGTCTGCAAAAACCACTGAAAAATGAAATGCTACATTTGCCCTGATGTCCCTTAAAAGACAACTCTTGTAATTTCCCAAGGCTTCTGCTGTGGCAACAAGAGGGGGCTGGAAGGGACTGAAAGGTCAGACACCCTGGTTTGGGTTCAGAAAGCAAAATTCTGACAGGGAACAGCCAGCTTGGGCCAAGGCAAGAGTGTGTGCTCGCACCTTGGTCCTGGAAGGGTTCTTGGTGAGCTCAGGCCAGATCTCCCAGAGAGCTGCCAGGAGGAGGGAGCAGGGCTGAGGACACAGCAGGGCTGAGGACACAGCAGGGCTGAGGATGGAGCAGGGCTGAGGATGGAGCAGGGCTGAGGATGGAGCAGGGATGAGGATGGAGCAGGGATGAGGATGGAGCAGGGATGAGGATGGAGCAGAGCTGAGGATGGAGCAGAGCTGAGGACACAGCAGGGCTGAGGATGGAGCAGGGATGAGGATGGAGCAGGGATGAGGATGGAGCAGGGTGAGGATGCACAGGGCTGAGGACACAGCAGGGCTGGGGACGCTAAAACCCGAGCAGCCCTGCGCTCTGGAGGCACTCAGGGCTCTCCCTGCCTCAGGAGGTGCAAAACTGCAGAGAAACCCCAGAAAGACGCACGACAACACTTCAGCCCCAGGCAGGGAAGGGCAAATCCAGCACCCCTGAGCTTGGCTGAAGCTCCGTAGGCACTGCCCTGAGGAGGACAATGGCACAGAGTCGCTGGCCCTGGTGGCACTGGGTCAGCAGTGACACGGACAGGGGGACAGCCCCTGCTGTTGGGGCACTTTGTGTTCCCTCTCCACTCTGAGCCACCTCGATGGGTCAGGAAACTTTGGGAAGCCAGGTGGGAAAGGCTCCCCCTCTCCTCCTTGTGGACACTTGCACTGAGGAGACCTCATGGAGACGCTCTGGCTTTTCTGTCCCAGAGAATCAACATGTGAGGTTTGTGTCCCCTGTTCTGCGCCTGCTGGGGCAGCCTGGCAGGGGGAACCGGCTGCCACTGGAGCCATCCCTGCCCTGCTGGGGTTCCCACTGGAGAATCCCACAGCGTTTCCCCGGGAATGCCTGTGCAGGGGTGCAGGCAGGGATCTGTAACCCAGCTGGATGGAGCGGGAGCGCACGCAGAGCCAGCAGCACTGATGGCAGGTTTCTTCCTCTGCCTTCCCCGCACATAAATATTCAAGCAGGAAAATAAAACTATTGATCAGCTGCCTTCCCTTTATAGCAACATCCACTGTCCTGCTGGCTTTGGCCATTTCCAAAGCCTCTACCACAGAATTAACCCTCCTGGGAGAAATAGTCTTTCTAATTATTCAATTCCTTCACCAGAACATCTTCCACACTCCTCAATGCCCTGACGCTGGCACAAAACACCAGAGTTGGATGTTTCGCACAGAAAGAAGGTATTTTACCCATCTTTTCCCCAGTGCCTCTATTTTCCTTTCCACACCTTTTCAGTCCCATCTCTGCCAGGTGAGCCAAGCAATCCCAGCCCCTGTAACCTTTCAGCCAAATCCTGGTGGATTCACTGATGTTCAGGGACACCAACAATCCAGACCAGTGTGTGCAGACCTGTGCATGAGACCCCAAAGTCTCTGCCAGAACCTCACACTGGGCCACGACCTCCCTAAAAATGTTCTTTACAGCGACCGCTGACACTGGGGCTCAGGATTTCCTGCACACCACTGGGGACTTCTGGGACACGTCGTTATGGAAGTAATCAAAGCAAATGCTTCCTAACCCCGTGCCAAGAGCCATGGAGGAGCCCCTGAGGCAAGGGGAGGAGGGGGATGTGCCAGGCAGCACCACAAATGGATGTTGCAGCAGCAAGACCCTGCCCAAGCCAGTGAGGGATGGCCAGGCAAGACCTCTGCTCGCCGGGAATTCCTGGAGAGGGGCTCCACAGCTGCAGGCATCGGGCTCCCCTCGGCGCTTTCCCAAACATCTGGGCTAAGACACCTCCCAGCACTGTTTGAAGTTGTGCTTCCTGCCCTGCCTGAGAGAAATCCGGAGTTTCACAGTCAGAGACCCAGGAACTGAGTCAGAGAGGCCCAGCGGGGAGAGGAAAGCATCATTTGTGGGCAGCCTCATTGATCGGCGCTGACTTTCTCCCTCACAATCACGGTTTTCCATCCCCTCCCACTCCCACTCCATAACACAACACCCAGATCCTTCCTCCGATGGCAAAGCCTCGCTCAGCCATCTCCCGTGCCCCCAAAAGACAGCACTCGGGAAGCTTTTCCCTTTCAGCAGCCTCAAAGTTGGCTCTCGGCACTGCTGGCACGAATGAAAGGGATTTCAGTTCCCCCTCCTCCTGAATCCCATCCCTTTCTGGTGCGAAGAAAAGGCAGGGGATGGCCAAGGGAAGAGAAAAGCAACTCCGGGTCGCCTCTCGCCTCCCCCCGGTGATTCTGCACGGATGCACGGAGAGGTGCAGGGCCACCGTGGTCCCCGGGAGCCCGAGGGGAGCCCCGGGGCAGGTGCAGGGCGGGGAGGGCGATGCTGGGAGCTCCTGGAGGCGAGACACGGGCGGATCTCCCACAGCCCAGGCAGCGTTCCCCGGGGAGAGCAGCTCGGTGTCCTCAGGCAGAGGGGGGGGCAAAGTGATCTCCGGCACCGCAGCCCCCGGGACCCACTCTGCGTCCTTTAAATACGCTGGGAGGGGGAGGAAAAAATCGCTCGGAGTCTCTCCTGCTTCCTCCCCTTCCCTGCCCGCTGCATCCACACATCCACACACCCTGTGCATAAAGGATCCGTGTCCTGCTCGGCTCAGCCATGCAGCGCCTGCGAGAGGAGGCAAGAGTTACCTTATTGCCACAGCCGGAGCCGCCTTCTGTGTCCATCGCGGCCGGGAAGCTGCTCCCATTCACGCTTTAATCCCTGGGAACAGAGGCACAATTCAAAGCGGCTCTTCGCCCATCCGAGCGGGCTCCCCCGGCAACCTCCGCCTCCTCCTCGCCTCCCTTTTTCTCCTCTTTGTGGTGGTTTTTTGTGTTTTATTTTATGTTTTCTTTCTTAATCCACGCAGCAGCCACGACGCTCCTTCATCGCATCCCCCGCCTGCGTTTCCCTCGCAGAGAAGCAGCCTCGGAGAGCTCCTCGCTCCTGCTTTGCCTCCGTGCGGCTCCGGCTCGCAGCTCTGCCTTCTGCAGCGTGGCGTTCGGGGGAAGAGAGGGAGAGAGGGAGGGAGCGAGCAAACAGGGAGGAGGAGGAGGAGGAGGAGGAGGAAGAGGAGGAGGAGGCCAGCGGGATGCAGGAGGAAGGAGCCAGAGCGTGGCTGCTTTGTATCCAGAGCAGCGCCGACAGCCTCCCCCTGCCAGAGGAGGACCTGCGCTGCTCACGGTCTGTACCAATCCATCCCGCTCCGGCAGGGGCTCTTCTCCCTGCGACACCAGCAAAAGCCGGGCAGGGCTCCCAGATGGCCCCTGAAGGACTTGGTTCCTGCTCTCCCCGCTCTCCGCGGCATCACCCACCGATTCGCGGCCAGGGGCTCCGCGGGCGTGGGGCTGGGGAGGGCTGGGGGCTCTGCCTGGGGAGGGGGCTCAGCCCCGTTCGGAGGGGGCCGTGTCCGTGTGCTGGGTGCGAGGCGAGGCTCCCCTCCAGCCCCCAGGGCAGCCGCCAGAGCTCTGCTGACTTCCAGCGCTTCACAGGAGCACCCTCGGCTGCCCTCTGCCCATGGCCGGGCTGGAGGCTCCCGGCTGAGCCCACCCGGGCGTGGGGAATTCTCCTTGTGTCCCATCCCACTCCCCCTCCGTGCAGCACCAGCCTTGCCATGGCCCCATCGGCCACCCCCACCCAGCACCCAAATACCCCCGTGTCCATCCTGGGGGCTGACCAAGGTCCTGGCACCGGGAAGGGGCAGCAGGAGTGTGATTTCCCGGGGGAAGGAGGCTCTGGGTGCTGCCCCTGAGCTGTGACATCTGCACCCAGTCCTGCAGGCACACAGGACACATCTCTGACCTCTGTCCATGCACAGGACCACAGGGACGCTCCCTTCCTCCCTAGGGACCCCTTGGAGGATGCAGGGCTTGTCAGGGCAGGGACAGTGAAGGTCTCTTCTCTGCTCCTGCCCTGACCCTGCAGGGCTGACTCCTGCTCGGCAGCAGATTTCTCCCGGCTGGCTGAACACCACAGTGAGACTCCAAATGCCACAGCTGGGCAGTTCAACCTGAGCCTAAAGTCACTGCTGAGCCCAGGGTGAGGCACCTTTCACCTGTCCTGAGCTGCTCCCAACCACGTCCACCCCCTCCTTGCGCCCCCATCTCCTCCCGTTCCACAGGACGTGCACAGATCCACAGGTACTCCCCTGCTGTTCCCTCTCCGTGAGGTTACAGTGCCATGGAAACCTGGAGGTATAGACAGATTTACTTATGCTTTACCAAAAAAGGAAGAACAAAGTAAAAACACAACATTCCATCACTGGGGAAAGCTCTGGGGATCTGAGATGCACAGCGTGGAGCAACCTCAGTGATCCTCACCAGGCGTTCCCACTGTTTTCACCGGACTTTTTGGTTTGGAGTCTCCAGCATTCAGACCCCAGTTTTAACTCGTGCATCTCTAGGGGATGCAGAGATTTCTGCTGTGAAGTTTGGAGATCCAAACATTGCCCACAAACAACCAACCATCAAGGGAGGCCCAGTGACAAATCCCAGCTGCACCATCACAGGGACAGCAGCTCCCATATTCCTTATTCCCGCAGTGGAGCGGGGCTGGAGGACTCCACACCACTGCCTCAGGTGCCAAAGAGCTTTGCTGAGCTTTGTGCTGGACAGAGCAGGGAGGTGATGCCTCCAGGCCGTGCTGAAGCCCTGTCCATGGTGATGTTTGAAGGAAGGAGCTTTAACAGCTTCTCCCTGGTGATGTTTGAAGGAAGGAGCTTTAACAGCTTCTCCCTGTCCACGGTGATGTTTGAAGGAAACAGCTTTAAACAGCCTCTCCCTGCAAGCTGCAGCTGCTCCGTGGAAGGAGAGGATGAGCAAGGACTGCCAGCCCAGAGTCCTTCATGCACAGCCAGGCAGCTCCTGCTCAGCCACCTCCTCTGCAAAGCACGGCAGCTCCTGCAATCAAAGGGAACTTGGCCTTTTTTTGTCCTTGGTCTCATTTTCTGCAAGGTACCAAGGGAGGGATCAGCTCCAAAGACTCCTTGCCTGGGAATTTTGTGCCAGCTCAGCTAGTACTAAGGGTTTCACTGAGCTCCGTGGCTATTAAAAATGCATAATGTCCACTTATATCAAAAGGGTGGATTCAGAGCCGGTGCTTTTCCAGCGTGTCCCAGGCTGCCCGCTGTTATGGCAGTGCTGGAGATGGATGGGAAGGATCTGTCCCTCGAGGCCCATATCAGAAGAAGAAAAGGCCACATCGCTGAATATTTCAGGGCTGGGTGTGACAGGGGGAGGAAAAGAATGAGAAGAGACATAAAAATGCTCCTGCCACAAAACCCAAACACATCAAAATTCAGGGAGGAGGAGAAGGAGATGAGCTACACCTGAGATTTATAAACATTATGGGTGAGCAGTAATGTTCCAGGCTGAGCCCTGCACCAGCATCTCTGAAGGCTCACAAAGGTGGGAAGCACTGGGAAAAGTATCAGGGAAGCTCAGGAGGGACACGGAGAGGATTTGCTCCATCCCTGTGGAGGAAAATCACAGCGTGATGCACCCAGAGCTGCTTTCTGTGATCAGAGCAGCGGAACAACCACATGGAGACGCTGCCCTGACATTTCCCAAGGTTGTCCCTTTGAACCCTCACTTGGCTGCACGCTGGGTGGGGGGTGCCGCACTCCCCAGGGATAAATTCCAGGAAAGGGCTGGCACGAGGGGCTTGGGAGGAGAGGCTCAGCCAGGCCTCCCGCAGGATCCTGGGATGAATCCCGGGAAATGTGCTCTGCCTGGATCCCAGGGAGCTTCGCCGCGGCTGCGATTCTGGAAGAGGCAGCATCGCTGTTGACAGCACTGTGTATAAACAGAGCAGCATTTCCCTGCTCCCTCCCCCTTCTTATTATAGCACAAAACACCCCGAGTAAAACACATACACACAACAATCCACTATAAAAGGAAAACAAAGCCCGGAGCGTGAGCGCGCACACGCAAACACGGAGGCGCTCTGCCGGAGAATACAGCGTGGATCCAGTACCTTAAATGTAATTTTTTAAAATATTAATGCCGTGCTTCCGGCGGGCTTTATGTAAGGTTTGTTACCACAGGGCTGGGGGCACAAGGAAACCTCGAGGAGATGCCCCCAGCCCCACACCCCGTGCCTGTCCCGGCCACCCCGGGGCTCTCTCCGTGACCCCGCTCCACCTCGCCCTTCCCGGCTCCACAGCCAGGCAGCAGCAGAGCCGGGGCAGATGGACATGCTCCCACCAGGCTTTTTTCCTGTGAGGAAGCAGAGCTGCAGCTCCTTTCTCTCCTCTCCCCCGTGTTTGCCATCTGGCAGCACCGGGAGCATCCGCGCTCGGAGCCGCGCCGCAGCCAGGCACAAACGGGAGCGGTGCCTCTCTCCGGGTGAACAAGCAGCACAGCAGCCCAGGCTCTGAGGGGCACAGGCAGAAGCACGAGGGCAAATCCTCAGTAAAGAGCAGGATGTGTTTCAGCAGAGCATGCACAAAGCCAGTGCTGGGGGCTGCAGAGATCCCGTTTCCATCAGCCTGGCTGGCAGCCCCTGCTGCCCCGGCCTCCGGCAGTGCTGCCTCGTGTCCTGTCTGAACACGGAACTGCCTCCCTCAGAGTCTCCCCGGCTCCAGGCCCCAGGTTAACATCACCCCGTGGTGCCAGGCTGGGTACGAGTGGTGCAGGAATGGGGAGAGGAGTGGGATGGACCAGATGCTAAATCCAGGCCTGAGCTCCTTAGATCCAACCAACCCCGACCCTGGGAATGGGAAACCTCACTTGATGGTCCCACTCACCTCGGCATGCAGGTGATGGGGGCCAGAGGTTGTGGAGGGAAAGGTTGTGGAGAAAAAAATGTCAAAGTGTGGTCACTTTGCCAAACTAACACCATTTCCCTTCTTCCCACAACAGCTGTGGCTGCTCATAGCCAGAAACCAGACTAACAAATTGTGTTCACCCTTCATCCAACCAAACCCCCAACCCACTGTTCATGGTGCTCCCTCCACCCACCCCAGTCCACCCCACTCCCTGCAACAGTTCCTTGCTCCTGCTTTGGTTGTCGTTTGCACCCTGGGCAAAAATACCCTCCAAGGAGCACCTGCTGTCCTGGTGATTGCTCACCCAGGGCCAGAGACCACCAGGCTGCAGACAGCGAGACACTTTCCTCCCTGGCAGCAGGGAGGAGCTGCTCCTCCCTTCAAGGCTCAGGAAGTGGACGGAGGATGTTTATATTCCCTGATGTGTGGGTGCAGCCCTCAGGATGCTGCACTAGGAGCAGATCAGAGGCACAGGGACCAGAGGAGCCGTGGTGCTGCATCAGCAGGTGGTGCTCTCCCCTTCAATTAAGCCCCAGCCTGGCGTTTCTCCACCGGGATTTCCTCCAGTGAAGACACCTCAGCCCAACACAAACCCCTTTTTCTCTGCCCTGCGAGAGGCTGAACCTACACCAGCTCCGAGCCCGGGAGATGAGAGCTTTGCATGGAGCTCCCCATGGGCAGTGATGATCCTTAACCTCCTGCAGGAACCTCTTCATGGGCTAAAGACCCAGCGCAGGTGAGCTGAGCTCAGGAGGAGATGCTTTAACCCCTCGCTGGCAGCCGGCAGCAGTGCTTCAATCACCCCCAGGCTCCTTGTCCAGCTCCCGCCTTTCCCGGATCGTTATCCTGGCCGGGATCCAAGGCAGAGATTGCTCAGGGACCGGAAAGCGCAGCCGGTGCTAAATCACACCCCCGGAGTGGTCTCCGAGGGGCTCTGATTTATTGGGAAGCACCCTCAGCAAACAAACTCCAGCAGCTCTCTCCACGCTGCTTTGTAATTAACCCCCATTTCCAAACGCTCCTCGCACCCTCACACAGGTCAGGAACTCTCGACTTTGCTGGATGCCACGGCTTGAGAAGGGAGGAGAGGGAGCCAAGGCACGCACTGCTGGAATTACTGCTGGAATGGGGACTTCGGGGTGACAAAAGTCACAAACTCTTTGTTTTTAGGGGTCAGGAGGCTCAGCAGCCACTCCAAGCCTGCATCTCTCTCCCTTGGCACTCCAGCTGTGCTGCTGGCATGTCCTCAGCCCCATTTCCTGCTCCGCTGTCCCCCCATTTCCCACCACTGCTTCTCCAGGCAGCTCTTGCTGAGAGAGAACCTTCTTCAAGAGCAGCTTGTGACACTCTGGGATTGCAACACAATGAACTGATAAAGCGAGACATAGAAGCGCATAAATAATCATAATATCTCACGTCCCAAGATCACACAAGCAATTTGGATTCTTTTTTCATGTCCCGTTTTATAAATATTCATTCCAGGGCTGTTTTAAACCAACAGAGCCTGGTACAGAACTGCTCCAAAAGCTCCAGCCTGGTGTTCCGAGGCAGCGTAGAGAAACTTTTTGCAGCCTCACCTCACCCTGCTGCTTCTTGCCCACAAATATCCCCAAACCACGAGGGCACAGCACAGCAGGAAATATTTCAGCAGCTCCTGTGGCACTCGTGTCCCTGCCATGTCCCCATTCCCTCAACCTCCAGCTCCAAACTGTTACGTGACAACACAGGGATCACGTCACCTTGTCTGCGTTTACCCAGCTGCCACTACACGAAATCACTGGGTTATATATAAAAAAAATATGTCCTGTTCGTGCCCGGAAAAGAGAAATTAGTATGCAAACAGTGATAAATGCTCTGTTGTGCACATTTATGTTTTTATCATGTAGTTAATCAGGGAGGAGTGTGTTCAGTTTAGATCCAGCTCCACACTTTGCCTCTCTAATCCGAATCCCAGAAGGGCCTTATAAAACCATAATCTGCAATGCAAAACTGCAAAGCATATGGGAGTGTCTATAGATTTTCCAAATCACCTGTGCCCTAATTTAATATGAATAACAATTAGTTTACTCTTATCAGTTAATTGTGCCCCTTGTGGATTCAGCAACTCTGTGGCTCCATCACCGAACGCCTTTGTCTGAGCAAACTTTAATTGTGGTGCCTCTCGCCCGGCCCTGCTTAACAAAGGTGAAATTGCTGCTAAATAGAAATTCCACAATGAGAAGGGAGCTGGGAGGCTGCTGGTGGGGAGAGCAAACAGAGCAGCCAGGGGTTAACAGCAGCGAGTGCAACTCCGGCTCCTCAGGAGCATCCAACACCCCGCAGCATCCCCGAGGAGCAGCACCAGGAGATTCTGCAGCTCCATGTTGGAATTTATGGATCTTTTACATTTTTATTTTGTTTCTCTAGTAAGGCATGGCCCCATCCAAGCTGGCCTTGGACATTTCCAGGGATCCAGGGGCAGCCACAGCTTCTCTGGGCACCCTGTGCCACTGAGCCTGCTGCTCACCCCGGCCAGCCCTGTCACTGATGGAGGTGATGGGCTGTGCTCACACCCGCCTGCCACTGGGGGATCAATCCTGCCTGGAAAGCACCGTTACTGCCCCAGAAATATTGCACTGTTTACGTTTTTCACACTGGGAAATGCAATTTCTTTTCGAGGCGCAGAATCCCCCCTTGTGAATCCAACAACAACAACAACAGCGGAGCAGATTGAGGACGGCTGCTCCTGCTCCCGTTTCAAACACCGCGGGGTTTTGCACACACGCAGCCCCTCAATCTCACTTACACCAGCACCTTGGCAGTGAAACGCTGCCTTTGCACGGCAGAGGCTGCAGGCTGCAAAGCCTTTGGCAGAGCTGAAGGAACGAGCCTGCAGCGCGGCAGATAAAGCCTGGGGTGACAGGAATGCTCTCCTCGTTCTCCAGTCAGCCAGGAATGCTCCCATTGTGCTCCAGCCAGCCCAGGAGTGCTTCCCTGGAGCTCCAGTCACCCCAAGAGTGCTTCCCTGGAGCTCCAGTCAGCCAGGAATGTTCCCATTGTGCTCCAGTCAGCACAGGAATGCTTCTGTCACTCTCCATTCAGCCCAGGAATGCTCCCATCACTCTCCAGTCAGCCCAGGAACATTCCCATTGCTCTCCAGTCAGCCCAGGAACGCTCCCATCACACTTCTTTCATCCCAGGAACGCTCTCCTAGCTCTCCAGTCAGCCCAGGAGTGCTCCTCTCACAGTCCAATCAGCCCAGGAATACTCCCACCTCACTTCATTCAGCCCAGGAACGCTCCCATCGCTCCCATCACTCCCATCACTCTCCATTTACCCCGGGAATGCTCCCATCACTCAAATCAGCCCAGGAATGCTCCCATCGCTCCCATTGCTCTCCATTCAGCCCAGGAATGCTCTCACCGTACTCCATTTACCCCAGGAACGCTCCCATCACTCCATTCAGCCCAGGAATGCTCCCATCACACTCCAGTCAGCCCAAAAATGCTTCCACCTTACTCCAGTCAGCCCAGGAACGCTCCCACCCCGCTCCATTCACCCCAGGAAGGAGCTGCTGAAGCCACAGAGGGTTTGCACCTTCCCCTCCTGGCTGGAGCAGCCTCCAGCCTCCTCCTGCTGCTCCCTCTCCCCGAGGGACCGGTGCCACCACCAGGGTTTGGTGCAAATTCTCGCTGCCCCTCCCCAGCACAAGGAAGTCCTGCAGGTTTCTGCCTCACAGCCTTCAGAGCAGGGGTAAAAAGGAGGATTATCTCTAATCTGTGCTGATCGCTGCTCCTGCCCGGCCCTGAGCACGGCTGAGAAGGACTCACCCTGCTCAGGGCAGGGAATTTGTCACCTGCCACATCAGATATGCTCCTCACCTTCCCGCTGCCTGACCTCTGCTCCTCTCTGGAATGGGATATCTCCACCCTTACCGAGGAATGAGCGGCTGTGAATACTTAATTGCTTTTATGGCGCTCCTGTAATTGTTAGCACGACCTTTCTATGGACTGTTTTGATGTGCCTCTCACCGGGTCATTATTTCTGAGCCAGAGGCTCCAGCAGAGCAGAAACATTAATCTGCTACGGGCAGCGGATCCAGAGCTCAGGGTGTTCGATGTCTCCTGGTGAAAAGAGGAGGCCACAAGCTGGGCCAGGCTGGGCTCTGGCATCCTGGCAATGCCATGAAATCCCTGATTCTTCCCAATGCTTCCTCCCACCTCTCCTGTTGATCAGCTTAGCAAGCAGCGAAGCAAAAGCAGCCACAATTACAAATTTACAATACAGCCAAGAGCAACTGGAGCAGAGTGAGCGGGGAGTCCAGGCTGCAGCAGCCAGGATCATTCTGCAAGCAGCATTAGCTGCTTCCACAGCAGACTGAGCCACTCCCCCGGCTAATTCCCGGCTAAAGAGGAGAATCAGGCTTTGATTCTCCGTGGAGGTACCAGCAACACCACCTTTGCAGTTCTCATTTCTGCTCCGAGCCGTCCCACACAGCACGAAGCCAAACACGAGGCACCGGGCTGGCAGGAGAGAACAGGAGCTTTCTTTTGACCACCTCATTCTTCTCAGAACAAAGCCATGGCCTGAGCAGGGCTGCTTTGGCTGAAGGAGCTGGAAATATAAACCCAACAAAAGCTCATCCTGCAGACCTGCCAGCTCTGGCAGCGTTCGTGCAGGGCTGACAGCCTCACCCTGTAAATAAATTGTTCCTGGTGAAAGCAGAGGAGCCAGCTCATCCATCTCAGGTGCTGCAAATCCACTGCTGGCCTTTCTCGGGGACTGCACTGTATTAAGAGAGCTGTTTAAAGGGCTCCCGGCTCACCCAACAGCCTTTTCATACACAGAAATGTAACATTTGTTAAGCTGTTGCGGCTGCCCCATCCCTGGAAGTGTTCCAGGCCAGGCTGGACGGGGCTTTGAGCAACCTGGAAGAGTGGAAAGTGTCCCTGCCCGGGGAGTGGAGCTGGATGATCCATAAGGTGCCTTCCAACCCAAACCATTCTATAACTGGCTGAATTTCTAATTTTTGACAATCTTTCTTCTCCTGTCTCCCATTCCTGTCTAGAAAGAGAAAGCCAAACTTCCAGCCAGCAGTGAGATCATTTTGTGCACCCTCTGAGAAGAGAGCACACTCCAGGGAGGCACTGCCCAAAATCCTTGCAGGAAGAACACCCCAAAGCCCAGCTGCACCCTGGGGGGCTGCAGAGCTGCAGGAGCAGGGGGAGCTCTGTCCCTGCCAGCCCTCAGCCATGGCACAGGCAGGACAGGGCTCAGCTCTCGGACACGAGCACGGCCACAGTGCTCTTGATGCCTGATGGTTTTTGTCTTTTCTTTTATCCCCTTTTTATCCATTTTTATCCCCTTTCCCTGTCCCTGTCCCCTTCACAAACACTCCCTGTCCCTCAGCCCTACATGTGGAGAACCCTTGGGGGCTGAGATTGAGCTCAGCTTGGGGCTTCTCTGAGGGGAGCAGACGGAACATCCCGAGTGTCTCCAAAGCAGAGGCTCCAGCCTTGCCCGGAGCCTCCTCTCTGCAACAGGTTTGTTCAGCTGGGCTGGAGTCTCCCTTGGGGGGGTCATTAGAATGGGGGACAGTTCCCTCATTGGTTCAGTTCCTGATTGGGGATTTGAGGTCGATCTGCTCATTGCTGAGCTCCATCCAATTGGATCCGCGTTGGACCCGGGGGTGCTGCTGGGCTGTTCCCACCTGGGCCGAGTTGTGTCCCTGGGATCCCATTAACCCAAGGGAATGCCCTTTGCCCTGCGCTGCTGGGGCTGCCTCAGGTTTGTACCAGCCCTGAAGGCATCACTCTGTGCAGGAGCACAGCCCTGAGCACAAAGAGTATCCCTGGCCATGGATCTCAGGGCCGGGGGGCATTTCCAGCCAGCAGCGGCCTTTGCCAGCACTCAGCCGTCATTTCCAAGGACCAGACTGTCATAAAAACAACAAACATCCACTCCTAAATAACCACTTTGTTGCTGGGTCTCAAGGCCCTTTGCACAGCTGCTGCAGTGCCTCGGACACAGGCAGAGACAGGAACGGGGGCTGAGCTCCTGCTGGGGCCGCAGGGCTGCCCTTGCACAGGGAACATTCTCAAACTGGCCCAAAGTGTGCCTAGAACTGAACAAACTCACAAATGCCCGGTTTAACGCCATGCTGGATGCTGACCCAGTTTCTCCTCCCTTTTCAATTCCAAGAAATGCAGCTGCTCACCGCCAGCACAGGCAGGGAATCAGAGCAGCAGGGCTCCCGAGGAGCCTGGCTGGCCACGGCGCTGCCCTTCGGGCTGCAGGACCATGACACCGGGCTCTGCCTGTGCCACAGCCCGGCAGCTCACGTCTGCTCAGGTAAATTCAATATCGCCCTGATTGGTTCTGATACACACGAGCATCCTCTGCCAGTGGCTGGGGAACAAACACACAGGACAGGAAGAACATTTTTACCCTGAGATGAAAGTAGCGAGCGCAGGGAAGAGCCCGGAAAAGACAATCACTTCTCATCCCTGTGATGCATCATTCCCACCGGGCAAACCACGTCCAGAAGCACATCTGGATCAGCCAAAGGGGGCTCTGTGCCCACACATCTGGATCAGCCAAAGGGGACTCTGTGCCCACACATCTGGATCAGCCAAAGGGGGCTCTGTGCCCACAGCCACGCCTGGGAATCCTTCCTGAGGCCAGGCTCTGCACACTCAGGGGTCAGCAGTGCCCTGGCTGATCCAAGCCCAGCTTTCCCTCACCTTTACACTCCGGCCTCACGGGGATGGATTCCCTGAGGCCCAGCTGATGGAGGGAGCAGCCAGAGCCCGTCAGGAAGCATCAGGCTCAGGAGCTGCGCCTGCACTCAGCTCCATCCTCCTGCTGCTTCCCTGCTCCCAGCAAACCCCCTCAGCCCTCCCTGCGCAGGGCCCGCCTGCCCTCGGGCAGCACTCATGGGTTTCATTTCCTAAATGCCGTGATTATTATTTCATGGGGAGCCGGCTGCATGCGAGGCTGGATGAAGTGGGCCTGCTCTTCAGGCAAGCTGCTCACTCCCAGGGCAGCGCAGGAAAGCTGGGAGGGAAGAAAAACGCTGGGAAGTGTCCGAAAGCCTGGGATGGAGGATGCTCTTCCTCTCATCTCCTTCTGTGCCCTCATCCTGGGGGTCAGACAGCAGCTTCTGGTTTGGAACGTGGATTTAGAAAGGCTGAGTTTGGAGATCCCGAGTTCATCCTCAGAGCGAGGCACCCAAGATATGAATAATGGAAGAGTCTCTAGCAGCTGCACATCTGAGTTTGCACAGACATTTGCACTTGAAGCAGGCTCAAATCCCTCTGCTCCACCCTTCCCTGATTGATTCCGGCATCCAAACTCGGCGCAGTGCTCCAAGGGCACGGAAACATCCCATGCAAACCAAGTACAATATTAACTTGTATTTGTAGATGACTTTTTTAAATGTCTGTGAAATTCTGCTCTGTTATCCCAGATCTTTCAGATCTCCCCGGGCTAAACCCCAGTCACACACACTGTCTGAGCCCAGGCTGTGTCTCAAGCAGCAGAAGTGAGCGCAGAAGTTTTATTTTTTTTTGATTCTAAGACTAAAACAACTCAGGACACTGCTAAGAGCCTGATCAGCTCCTACTGAAAAAGGAGAGATAAAAAGAGTGATATCTGCCCCTGACGCCACTCCCTGCCCCGCAGCAGTGTCCCTGAGGACCCCAAAACTGTGGATCTCTGGTTTTTTCCACAGCTCTGTGCACTGGCCGGGCTGTGGCCAGGGCTGGAGCTGTCAGCTCCGAGCTCTGACAGGAGCAGCTCTGCTCGGCACACTTGGGTGAGCAGCCCCTTCCAGCACAGTTTGTTATTCGCATGCTCCGCCTGCTAATTGCTTTCTGAAATGGGCAAGGAACAGATGACGAGCAGAATGCAGCTCCTGACAAATTCCCCGGCGCTGTAAATACGACTCACCTTGCTGTAAACAAGGAAATGCTCACGGAGAAGAAAAGCAGAAAAGGCAGAACACGGAGTGCGGGAAAAACAGAATAAATCTCGAGCTCCTGCGCTTCAAGGCAGCCTGCCCAGGGGTGAGGACCCCAATCTATTTGGTGTTTCGCTCCAAAGGCACCTGGGAGCCCCCGGGGAGCTCCTGCTGATGCCAGCACGACCACAAACCACTCCAGCAGAGCAGAGCAGTGCCCAGCAGCCTCTTTGTCCTGCTGAAAATACCCCAGCCAAGCTCTCTGCCTTCAGAAGTAAATCCTAAATAACGGCAGCGAGGTGAGGTTTGAAAACAAAGCCAAGAACTTGATTTCCTTCAGGCTCTGAGCATCCCCTCCTCAGTGGTGCGAGGAGAGGCTTCTGCACCTCCCAGCGCGCAGCCCCGCCACGGAGCCCAGGATCTGCCGCCTCTTTGCAGGTGTTGTGGCTCTGCTATTTTAAGGAAATTATAATTTGCTCTTAAAAGATAATGAGATTTAAAATTAATAAACGTGGGGCTTTCAGCTTGCCGGGCTGCGAATCCACAGGCAGCGCTTTGAACACGCTTCCAGATTCCTCCTCTACAGCCACAGGGCCTCGAAGCTTTTTTAAACCCAGAACTTCAAGGTTCCTACAATTCCATGAGCAGGGGCTCTGCAGGGAAACATCAAATACCATCAGATTCATGAATACAGGGCAAAAATTGGCAGCATGGGTGTATAAACGCACCAAAATGGTGCCTAAACACCCCAAAATGGTGCCTAAACCCCCGAATTTGTGTCTAAACACCCCAAAATGGTACCTAAATGCCCCAAAATGGTGCCTAAACTCTCATGCAGTGCTAGGGTCCAACAGTGCGAGTCATCCCAGCCCAGAGGGAAATGCATCTCTGTTCTGGATGGGGAAGCAACACAAACCCAGCTCTCATTTTTTGGGGATAGAAGGTGCTGGAAGCCCTAAAATTATGGGCTGCAAACAATGGGAAGCTCGAGAGTGACAGATAAATGGTGGCTGGAGTTCCTTGTGGAGAGACACAAGCAGAGGAAACCTCCCACGTGCGGGAAGTGAACTCTGCCGCTGTTTGGGGCGCAAGGACGTCGGCTCTGATAGGAGATATCACACGGAGCCAAGCAGATTAGGGAAAACGACCGTGGAAATTTGAATTCACGGGATCCCTTTGCTGCAGACAGATGGTCATTTCAGCTTTCCACCCTCTAATCCCTTGTTCTGCAAAGCAAACATCCTAAATCCCAGATAATGTAGGTTTTACCGTCTCATGCATCTCCCCCAGCATTAGGGCTGGCCCCGGTGATGGGATGCATATGCTGGAACATCTGCGTGCCCGAGGAGCTGATGGGCACAGGAATCTCCCACCTGGATCCAGAAAAAACCACCCCCCAGCCCCAGCAGGCAGCACAGACCCCTGGTGAAGCAGCTTTTCCAGGCATCCTGGGGTTAAAGGGAAATTTCCTGGGAATGGCTTTTCCCCAGTGATGCCTTCAGATTCAGCTTTTATATTCCCAGCCCCTGCCCTGCTTTAGTGTGGAACTCTCACACTCCCCACGCGCTGGGAGCTCCTGTTCTCCCATCCTGCTCAGACACAACAAATCCTCTCCAGGCTGCACTCAAGGACACCTCGTTGGCCCAGGCCCCCAAAGATGGAAACGGAGCCTCTAAAAGGGGGGACAGACTTGGGCTCAATTCCATCATCCCCTGCAATTGTCACTGGAGAATGAACCCTGATCTGGGAATGGATCCAAACTGATCCAAGTGCAGCAAACTCGTGCCCCGGGGTCCAGCTTGGGTGTGGCCTCTCCCGGAGAGGCTCTGAGTGCCCGAGGTGTCCCTGTTGAAGGCCCTGCAATAAATCCCCAGTTTATTCTCTGAATCTTGTCTGGCCTCTGTTCCAGGCAGCCTCTGCTCAGGCATCACCAGGAACTGCTCAAAGTCCAAAAAACCAGAGATGAAACTCTGCTGGGAAGAATTCCAGACCCAGGCAGAGGAGCTGATTTCTGAGGGAAGAGGGAGAGGAGCAGGAGGCTGATGAAGGCTCAGGAATTCGTTCCCAGTTTCCCTGTTTGTCAGCTCCAGTGATTCGCTGGAGCAGCTCCTGCAAACCTCACCGAGGGCGTTCCCAATTAAACAGATATTGAGCTGAATTTCATGAAATATGCATATTGTTTGCTTTCTAAAAAAGCTATTTAGATCGGGCCATGAAAAGAGCAGAAACGGAGAATTAGAGCAACAATCACTCCCCAATCACCTCTAATGAGCTCTGCGTGAGTGGGACAGAGGGATGGGCGGGAGGAGCTCTGTGGGGATGTGCTGGACACACTTTGCTGGTGTTGAGAAATGGTCCAGAGCTCCTGGAAGCCGCTGCAGGTCCAGCCTGGCTCCCTCACAGGGCAGAGTCTCCCAGGATGCAGCACAGCAATCACATCGGCACTGTCAGTGATGGTCACAGCACAGCCACCAGTGCGATGGGTCAATAAAAAACCCACATTTTAGGAGTTCCAGAGGCAGAGAAAATCTTCAGGAGCCTGGAAGCTGTGGAAAAGCCCCTGGCTGGGGAACAGGGCTGCTCCACCACCGTGAGAACCAAGCTGGGGGACAGGGGTGGGACACGATGTCCCCTGCAGGGGCAGGATGGGAGTCCCTCAATCTCCTCCACATTTGTGTGGACAGGGGAGGGACATCCCTGACTCGAGGAGTCACCCTCCTCTACTTGCGGCCTTGCACAGGGCAGGGCTTGGGATTTGGACCTGGGAACATCCTCTCTGAACTGGAAATATCCCCCCTTTCCTGGAAATATCCCCCCCAACCTGGAAATATTCCCCCTTTCCTGGAAACATCCCCCCTTTCCTGGAAACATCACCCCTTTCCTTAAAATATCCTCCCTGACCTGGGAACAGCCTCCCTGACCTGGAAACATCCCCCCTGACATGGAAATATCCCTTCCTGACCTGGAAATATCCTCTCTGACATGGAAATATCCTGCCTTTCCTGGAAATATCCCCCCTGGCCTAGGATCACCCTTCCTGCGGGTCCCCAGGAGCCCCTCTCACTCTGGGATTGCTGTCTCCCGCTCGCTGTTTGCATTCCTGCTCGAGGAGTGAATTCCTCATCGCTGGAGAGAGCTCTGCCATGTACCAACAACGGCAGTAAATTGATTGTATTTTCCAAATCATCACCCAGGCTCTAATTCTATCGGCAAGGCGCGCTAATTTGCGCTAGAATTGCCTTCTAAATTAGGAATTAGAGCTTTTGACAGAGGAGAGCAGTGGCTGTCCTCGTGTCACAGGCTGCTCAGGTCCCTTCCCAGCTCGCCCCAAAGAGCCTTTTTGTCCCTCAGAATGTGCTGAAGGGTGGTGAAGGAGAGAGAGATCAGCTTTTAAGGGAGGAACAAACTGATCCTTTAAAAATGAATAAAGCATTTAAATTTAATTATTCTGCATCCAGAACCTACCTTTTTCTCACACAGGAAATCCTTTGAGGACTGGACTGGGCTTTGCACCCCTTTTTCTGGAATGGGGATGCTCAGGAGGGAGCAGCACTGAAAATCAGCTCTCTGAACACGCAGGGAGCGGTTTGTTCGTGCAGGAAGCCGAGGACAGGGTGCCCTGTGCTCTCCCAGACATGAGGTCATCCGTGCCAGCCCCCGAGGATGCCAGGGAGACAAAATCATCGAGTTCCCTTGAGTCACACGCCTGAAAATCATCTCTGTGCAGGAAGGGAAGGGGTCGGGGCGTTCTGTGCTTCCCAAAACCCAGACACGAGGGGCGTGCGGGTCTCACCCATCACCTTCTCCACCCCAAACACAGACACCTCACCCTGCTCCCCGTCCTCACCCGCTCCTTCCTCGGGGCAGGAACAACCAAACGCTGAGGTGGGTGTCAGTCAGATTGCTGAAACTGTGAAGGAGCAGTGAGACAGAATAAAATCTAAATATATAAAGTTTAACACTGGGGTCATGCTGTGGGTGGTGGGACCACAAATCCCTGAATTTCCCATGGAAATGGATGGAAGTTTAGGCACAAAGGGGCTCGTCCTGTCCCTGGGATGTTTGCAAGGTCTCCCACACGGATCCTGGTTCCTCGGAAGGGTGACCTTACCCTCAGCCCCCAGCAGTGGGTTCCTTTCCCACCTGTGTTTGCAAAGCCACTGGAAAAATAAAATTAACACCCTTTCCTCTCTGCCCCATGTTCATGAAGTTTACAGAAATATAGGATTAGCACCCTTTCCTCTCTCACCCGTGTTTGCAAAGCTGATGGAAAAACCAAATTAACACCCTTTCCTCTCCCATCCATGTTCACGAAATGTATAGAAATATAGGATTCACACCCTTTCCTCTCCCACCTGTGTTTGCAAAGCCAGTGGAAAAACAAAATTAACACCCTTTCCTCTCCCATCCATGTTTATGAAACTTATAGAAATATAGGATTAACACCCTTTCCTCTCCCACCAGTGTTCATGAAATTTACAGAAATGTAGGATTAGCACCCTTTCCTCTCCCACTTGTGTTCACAAAACTTACAGAAATACCGGATTCTACCAGTTCCTTTGGGTAATAAAAAGAACATCCTCCTGGAGTTCTCTTTGAGACCGACACACGCTGGAGAAATCTGTTGGAAATTCGCAAACGGTTCAAAAGCTATCAGAGGGCCAAAGACAGTGGGATCTCAAAGGCCCCTGTCTTGTTTGAAAACCCAAGGAAAAGCATCTCGGAGGAATAAATATAATTATCACCAGCGCCCAGAGAACGCTCGTGACTTAAGCGGGACCTGACACAAAGGGAGAGATAAATAACGGAGAGGGAAGGGGGAGGCCGAGGCTGCAGCTCTCAGATATGCAAAACCACCCAGGCAGACCCCAGGGAGCCCCAGAACTGCCTTTGTGCAGGGATGATTAAAGACAAAACAAACACCACCGAGGCTTTTCCCCATTCAGCTCCAGCAATTACAGAAACTTAACCTGGAGCCCACTCTGTGTGCAACCAGCTGAGCTGCAGAGCTGTGGGAGTTCCTGATTTCCAGCCCAGGTGGTCAGGAAGGGTTTTTGGGTGACAGGATTCAGGATTTCTGCCTCTCCTCAATAACTCAGATTTCCTGGGATGAAAGGCAGTGATTCCTGATCAGAGGCTCCCTGTGGATGTTTTTTGTGCTATATGGACACAAACACACGTAGCTGACCAGGCCGAGGAGCCAAAAAAGGAGAGTTAAGAAGAGTGAGCAAAAAGAGAGCAAAAAGAG
>VYZT01044340.1:0-34222 GCA_013400735.1 Pomatostomus ruficeps | reverse complement strand
TTCAATTTTATATAATGCTGACAAATCACACAAACACACATTTATATATAAAACAGGATATTTAACAGGCTGAGTAGTAATACCTGGGCTGATATAATTAAGAAAAAGGAGTGAAATTGGTAAAATCTTGATTAAGTTAAGGGGGAAAATGCTGGTAATGAGATATATTAGGCAGAAAAGAGTGAGGAATAATAACTCAGGATCCAAAATACCATAACTTGTGAAGGATGAAGTGTAGGTAAAAAAATCCCTAGGGCACATTCTTCTTGTGTGTACAGAGGAGAGGGCTCAATTAGATCTAACACTCAGTTCCAGTTGTCGTGTCACTTCCATTCTGAGTACAACAAAGTCTTCTTTATAGCTAAGTACAAATAAAATATTAAAATACATTCATACATTTCAATACATGTTTAATCTGGTGAGGGTGGAAAAGACCTAAATCTTTTCTTGTCTATATTCAAATCCCAGGAAATAATTGGGAAGCATTTCCATTCATCCTAGCAGAAAAAAGCTTCAGAAAATACTTGTTCCATATAATCTAGCTATAACTGCACATATCAGCAACCAGCATTTTCCCCTACAGAAAAGACATATGGTATTCATTGGTAAAATATATTTACCAAAATACACATACATTTTGATTGAAATTTAAAATACTCTGCTTCAAATAATGTGACAGTGCTTCACCAAAGTTCCTGAAGAATTGCCTTGTATTCTTGTCTCTTTGTGATACAGGGATGTCTGGGTAATATCTCTATTTTATGAGGTATCAGTGTCTTAAAGAAAAGAGAGTGTGAAAGAAAATTATAGATGAAATGTTAGGCACAGAGAGATTTAATATGGTCCTAAAGACAAGTCTGTAATGGGTGCCAAGATCATCGATACTTAAACTACCTGCTAGTTTCACACAGTGCCACAGAATTGTAATGATTAATACTTCTATTATTTCTAGCCAAATATGGGGACTGTTGACAAGTTTTTAATGTCAGCTAAATATGATGACTTTGTCAGGTACTTCCCTTTTTGCCTAATGCCAAATATATTCACTCAGGATGGACAAGGAGAAAATGAGGATGGCCATGGGTTTGTTTTTTATTATGTAATTTGTCTATTTGGAAATGGTGGAAAAACAGACACGTGCTGATCAGAGTTTACATCTTCCAGTATCTTCAGGGTATAGTGAACGTGAAAAAAATCCATCATCAAATGAGGTGAACAGTTTACCTGCAAAGACAGAAGTTTGTGAGAGCTTTAATATGAACAAAAGTAGGATAATTAATTTTATTTAGAGAATAGAGTGATAGATTAGACTTTGTCTTGTGACTATTTAGTTTTTAACATGAATGTGCAAATACGGGCGCTGAAGTTAGGGTGAAACAATACAAACTGTTGGAAGACTTCAAGGCATTTAGTGTATATACTGCAGAGGAAGTAGTGTGCTAGTTATTCCTTCTATAATTCTGGCAGAAATGGGGAAAGAAAAAAACCTCTAATAGGGAATATAAGCATACCCCCTAATCAATATATACATGCTGCAACAGGAATTTTTCTTAGCATTAAAGCTTGATCATGATGAGATGATCATGAATATTCACAATCTCTTCAACAGTAATGGTATTTTCAGTGCATCTCTGATGTCCTGGTCCTAGTCCTGCTTTTCAGGGCATGTACTGTGTTACTTGTACCATACTCGGTACTTTTTATTTACAAGGTTTTGATTATTACAAAGTTTTATTATCTATATTATTTACAAAATGTTAACCTTTTTAATGGAGTTCAAAGTTCATTTGAGATTTCCTAGCAAACATAATATCCTACTGGTATTTAAAGGCACAAAATACTTTTCTTTTAGACATATTCTAATTGTGTAATTTTGTATCTGAAAGCACAGGTTTGTGAGAGACAGAATTGCTAAACCACTGGAGCTGTTTTCTAAATGTATCTTTATTCCAAAGCCATCGCTGTTTCTTATTTGCCCTTGTACAGATGGTACCTAGTAATTCAGAGAAGCATGGACAGTCTTGTACTCTGTACCCTAGGATTCTATAATTCTTCCAGTCCTAGTGTGCACGGACCCATAATGCCTGATTTGAAGTGCCACTCTAGATTTGCTACTGGCACTAAGAGCAACCTGAATCCCCTTTCATTGCCACTGAGGGCAGGAAGAATTATGTCTGTATTACAGAAGCACTTGCTGTCATTTGTGAAAATTTGGAAGTGCTTCACGTGCTAAAACTTTTTAAAACATAAAAAATTGTATATGCTAAACCTCCTGGAAAATATCTGCACTGCCAAACAAAACTGTATTTTTGCTGTGTTCATCATCTGGTTGCATAACTAAAACACTGTCCTTTCATCTTCCTGGTGCTCTTGTTACACAAGCTGGCCAGGCTGAGCTACCGCAATTGCATTGACAGAGGCAACAGCTTTGCCTCTGTGGGTATGCACACCTTTATAGGTGCTGGGCCTGCCTTTTCTGACATTTCGCAGCTACTGACTAATACTACTGATAAACTAATGTAAAAGTAGTAAAAACAGGGAAGAATGTAAAACATAATAGGGTTGTCACCCCTACTTTACCTCTGGAATTTGCTGCAGTGAAGTTCTAATCTTGACAAAAGCTTCTGGATATTAGGATTTTATATACAGGTATAAATGCAGATCTATTTACTGGTCAAGCAATTCAAAACATTTTTGAACTCCATGAGTTCAGAAGAACTTTGTGTTGACCAGGCCACCAGAATGCTTTCCTAATGTTTTCTCTTGAATTGCCATACAGCCTTTACATTGTATCAAGACCATAACCTCAGACAAATGAAATGTTAGTGTCACATCTCTTTAGGAAAGTATCAATACTACCAGAGCCTCTCTATAACACTGAGTATAAGCCTAATTATGGACACAATGATTTACACCTTTGACATTCTGCCCCAGAAAGTACTAAGAAGTATTTCACAGACAAATACCCTTTTGGGAAGTGTTAAATACATATCCTACCAGTAATGTGTACCAGGATAGTATATCTGTGTTGTATAATACACAACTTCTCCTCTTAGGCTTTCCTAAGATTCCTTGTTATGCTACAACTGAGAAGAAAGTAGGGACTGAGGAATTTTATAACTGATTTGCTTCATGTTAGTATTTTTTATATGTTTTAATATATTCCAGTTACTCTACAGATGTTGTACAAACTAAAAACATCAAAGGTCTTCGAAAAACAGAAAGTGGGAGAAGGAAAAGCAACAGCTGAGATTGTGGAAGAAGATCCTTTTGCTGTTCAGATGATGTACTGGTGTCCTGAAAGCCGAATTTTCTGTGTGGCAGGAGTTTCTGCATATGTGATTGTTTACAGGTTCAGCAAACATGAAGTAAATACTGAAATTGCAGTAAGTACTTATTCCACTGTCTTACAAGAGAACATAATTTCTAAATCAAATTGCCTGGCTTCATCTGTGCTCAAGTGCTTAAATAAAAATAGCAAGGAGTATAAATACAGGTTTAGGGACATTCCATTTTAAACCTTTCCAGGGAAATCTTGATCCTACTTAAGTTACTGATAAAAATCTGAGGGTTTGGGAACCTGCTCTCCACTTTCTTTTTGCTTTAGTAGTGACATACAGTGCAGCTTTCAGATGTGGCTTGTTTTTAAAACTGTATGATACAGTAATCTCTGTTATATTTACCTGGTCTAAAATTACTGTCTGCTGTATGTTTTTATCAGTTAACATACATTGTGTACATGCACAATGCTCTTTTTAACTCAAGTATTTAATCTCTTTAATTTCTGTTCATAAGGAGACTGAAAATTATAGGTGAGTTTAACAAAACAAAAAGAGTTGATTTTTTTCAATTTTTTTCCAGCTTATGCTGACGTTGTTTCCCTAAAGATGGAAACTATATATGAAATGCCAGATTATTTGTCACCTTCCCTGGTTATGGTTCTTTTCCTTTTCACACTATTTTAATGTACTTTAGAAAGTTCTACTGTGGCAAAAAAACCTGTGTCATTTTTGGCCTGTAGCCATGTGCCATTCTGTATGGAAATTCATTACTTGTAGCTCTTCTGTTGTTTTCCACTCATTTTTTCCCCCAGGGGCAATTATTAAGCTGCCTGAACGTATCATTTCAGGAAGGTTTTAAAACTAATGAACAGTAATTTCACATTACTGACCAGCTCATGTATAAAGCTGCTAAAATTACTCCATTTCAGTGTTCTTACATTATTCCACAGCAAGTGTACTTTATCTTTTATTATCTATAATTTAATGTCTTTTTTCCCTGTCCTTCACTTTTCTGGCTGAATTGCATCATTACTGGTATTTTCTAAAGTGTTATAATATGTGCAATTTAACTGTTTCTCAGATTTCATCTGTAATTAATAAACGTTTTTCTCTGAATATTAAATTATACAATCTTGGTGGCATAGTCACTGAGTTCCCCTGAGTTTTGTGCATCCCTAAAATGGGCCTTCTCTCTTCTTTCTGCATTTTTGATGCTTGCATTCAAGTCTTCGCTCTTAAATGATTAATCAAAAGTATGGAATTCTTTGTTGGAATCTGTACCTGACTTTAGACTGAGTGTTTGTCTCTACTGAGACTCATCTGGCCAGTCTCAGGATTTCTTTGCTGCCTGAGGTGCAAAGCACTTTGTGTCCTCCCTTCCTTATCAGCCAGACTGAATTTACCTGGAGTTCAGTCTACAAATCCCAGCATTTTAAGGCTCTCACATTGGTTTGACTGCCCTGATGTTGGTGTTGTAATGTTATTGCTGTGGTAAATGGGAAGTGTGGGGGCTACTCAAAGGTTGCTCCCTGTAGCAGGGAAGTCTGCAGCTGAATATGCCTTTGGGGCATAGGCTGTGCCTGGAATTTCCTCAACAGAAGGATTATTTGCATCATTTCACATCAGATTCTGGAGGCAAGGAGTATGCATGAGAGAAATTCTCCTTCATGTCCAACCTTGGAGTCATTGCCATACAGTTATATAAAAAGCATTTGCTGCTGTTATTTTTGTTTTCCCATCTGAATGCACTCCATCCTGTCTCAAAAGGATCTATTAATTAAACATGATCACTTTCTCAGTGGTCAGTCTTTGCTCAGTGAAGCTCTTCTTCAAAGCTCTTGAGAAGAACCACAGCAAAAACGTTTACACTCATTCGAATGTGGGAAGGAGAATCAATTAACCTAGTGATGAGATCCCCCAAAAATACCTTTACTCTATGTCAAAATAAATCGGTTCAACATTTCTATAACCCTCCTAAGGTCCAGTCAAAGCAGGGACAAAAACATAAGAAAAATTCACAACCATATTGTTAGCCTGAATTTTTCCTTCTCTCTTCAAATACACAATAGCTAGAACGTAACAAAATTGGTTTTAGTAGAAAAAGGAATACACACAGGAAAACATCCAAAGAGGAGTTATGCACTTCTAACATGGTAAGCAGAAGAACATACTCTTCAACAGTTACCCCAGTCCTGCATAAAGATTAAACAGAATTATAAATTGTTTCAGTCAGCTGCAATTACTTCCAGATTATATTTTCCTGAACTCAATATTTCACTCATTAGTCTTTGAAGGCAAATGTCATCTCTAGGTTTCTTTAACTGATTCAGGCAAAAAATATTTGTGGATTTTGAAAGGAGGAAAAAAAAGTGAAATTTTGAGAAAGGACTCTCTCCTTTCTCACTTCTTTCTGAAATCTTGTATGTTTTAACACAGTGGTTGAGAAACAGGTGACCCTTCAGTACTACTGACCTTTATCTCCCAATTCTCATAAAACTTAGGTGTTTTGTTAATCTTCATTCTGGTACAGATGATGTCTCAATGAAAGATGGAGCTTGCAGGCTCTACTTCTGCAATTGCTTCTGTTCTTCCAAGGTAGCAGTACTGAAATTACTGTTCAGCTAGCAATCCCAGACCTTGTCTCTTTGAGGGCTGTTCCTTGGTTTTTATTCTTTTCAAAATGGGGATTTCCTTGGACAACTCAAGAGGTAGAAAGAATTGCTTAGTATTTATTTACCTTGATTTGAACTTCCTGTCCAGTTTGCTGTGTTTTGGAGTCCTTCAGTTAATATTTCCTGAATTCGTGGAAAGAATTTTAGAGTGGTTTGGCCTGGTTGGGTTCCTTTTCCCTTTCAGGAGAGGCCAGAAGGAAAGCAAAATATAAGTGGTTTGAATTTTGCGTTCTAGAATCTGCCAAACTCGTGTTATTTCTAAGGAATACAGAGCTGTCTGTGCTGTTATCTCTGATTTCCCAGTCCCCATCTATGGAAAAATGAAGCTTCTGTATCAGTACTTCTCACACTGTCAGGCTTATCCATCCTGGCTATAACTTGTCTGGTAGAGACTCTATTGTGCTAGTAATCAGGAGGCAGAGTTGATGATCCTTCTAGCTCCTATCTGATGTTGCTGTTACACTGTATAAATAACAAGTGACAGTATTCTTTGCCTGCAAATTATAATGATAAATGGGAGTTATTTTTTAAAAAGAGGCATACTGATATTTCTTTGAAAGTAACAGAATTTCAGTAGCTTTCCTTATTAAATGATAACTTAGCTTTCTATTTATTTAAGTCATTGGAGGTACGACTTCAGTGTGAAGTAGAAGACATCATTACTCCTGAACCAGAAACAAATCCTCCATTTCCAGATGCCTCCTCCCAGCTTCCTTCTTTAAAGAGCCTTTCAGGCAGTACCAACACTGTAGCATGTGAAGGAACAATGAAGGACAGTATCCCATGTCTTAGGTAAGTCTATGCCATTGTTCAAATACTTATCATTCTAAAAAGCATTCATATCTGTTATTCAATCTATCAACTACCAAGAAAAAGAGATTAATTGTATGTATGTGACACAAAATAAGAAGAAACCAGAATATGGAATAAACAAAATCATTAAGGCAAAATAATCAACAAGGGATTTTAAAAGGATCAAAGTAATTATGAAGAATATAAAGTGTTACAGTAAAGGTTTGACTGTCATTTTCCAGTGTGATCTAGGAGTAAATCTTCAAGCAACTTCTGAGGAACCTATTTTTTATAGTTCATGAAGAAACTTCCATAGAAGTCAACATGTGCAAAGCTTTCTCTGCTTGTTTAAGTAACAGAACACTAAAATATTTCTTTATGAAAGAATGGTATGCATTTTATGGTGTATAAGACATGGAAACTGTGTTCATACGTATGAAACAATCTTTAAAATATACAGTTATGAAACAGTCACACTGTGTGGAAGTGTATATTTGTTTAATCTTTAGAAAGAAGCAAATTGGTTTTTGTTGGAATACATTGTCACTGTTTTGGAGTAAATTAATATGTTCTTATTAATAAGGCAGATAAATTATGGGTCTGAGTAGTTTAAAACAAGAATTCTTTACAAAACTCTATAAACTGTAATTTTCCAGCAATTAGAGTGCATTGCTGACAACAATTGCTCTCATTTTATTGAATTCATTAGTATTTTGGTCTAATTATTATTAAATCTTTTAAATGCCTCAGTTATTTCAAAAGCAGTTTAAACGAACATTTCCTGATCTTGAAGATACTTTGGGCTGCTTGGCTCCTGAAAATAGCATTAGCATTTAAAAGCAATATTGTGATATTGTCCTTGTAAAATTAAACAGTATTTTTTGGCTTCCTGTTCATTTATCCACCTCATTCACTCAGGCAGCTGAACTTCAGACCTCAGTTTAATCATTAATTTGAACTATGAAAATCAATAGAAGAGGCAGAGATGAGTTATTAAAAAAATCTACAGGTGAAATCTATTTATGACATTGAAATCAGAAAGAATGCAGACATTTCATTGGCTAAGATTTTAGCTTAAGAGCTTCTTACTTGACTTTGCCTAGGAAGGAGAAGAATTGTTGATGTTGGAGGCAGAAAAGTTGTAATGACGCCATAGAGGTTCTGCTTGTTAGTTTTTAGAAGTTTTCTTTACTCTAATAATCTCTGGCCTGTAGATTTTTGTCAAATATTACACACAGTAACTGTAATCTTATTTTGACTGAGAAGTGATTTTCAAAGTCAGAGTAATTATACCCCAAATCCTAACTGGGTCCACAGGCCTTGTTTGTCTAAAAACTTCTGATCTAAGCAGAATTATGATGATAAAATGAAAGTAATGCAGAAAACACAGAAAAAAACAGTAAAGCCCAGCATGGTGCTGTTGACTTTATATACAGGTCATTCAGGTGGGCAGCAGTACAGAATCTAAGATAGAGCAGTAATAACATAAAAATGCGGCCACCTGCACATTGAGGGTGAGCGCACAGCTTGAACTATATTGATAATGCACATAAAATTTTACACACACACATAGCTGGCTCCACTATGTTTATTTTCATGTCTGCTTCTCAACATCGTTACAGCAAATGAATGGCACTCCACACTACATAATTTTTTCTAGCCAGAGGTCAGAATGTGTTCGTGTCTGTGAATAGGTACTAGGAAGAAAGTAATTGGAGGGACTGAAGTAATGAAAACTTGGCACTCTTCTGAAATCAGAAGTAACTGTTACTGAGAGAGGCAGGCAGCATATGGAATAAATACTGTTCTTTCCCCTTTCAGAAGATTTTGCAGTGAAATATGCAGCTGTAATAACCTAAGAAACCAATGGATTTGTGATTATGCAGATAAATACTTCTGATGTAAATACTGCTGTCATAATGCTGTACCCAGAATGTCAGTCTTTGTTCCCAGATTTCTAGTATCATCCCAATATTAGGTCAATCAAGGGTTTTGACAGTAGCTTCAAGTAACTCCAAAGTGATAGGGAACTGTGAATATCTTGTGAAGAAAACTAAAACCCAAAACTTTGCAACAACCAAATTCAGTATAGCATACCAAGAGCATGTCAAGGAAATCACTGAAATGTCTACATTCCTTCTGCTCATACTCCCGCAGTCTGTTCAGGCTTATATTGTAAACACTTAAAAAAAAATCCATTCAAAACAAAGTGAAGAAGTGAATATCCACATTACTGTTCAAGCAGGGTAGTTAGTGAAACAAGGGAAATTGCTCAAAGATTCTTAAGCAGGAAGATGTCACAGAAACATGGGAATGACAACCTCAATCAAGAAATCTGAAATCATTTTACTCTCTTATTATTATCTTTCACCACCTACAGCTTATTCTATACTTAGAGAAAATCCCTGTGAAATAATACCCATTTTGCCAAAGTAGATCCTCAGATTTGCACTGAAAAATATTTAGAGGGAAAGGTGTTTGTTTTTTTCCCTCGGGTGACAACAATCCAAAAGAAAACTTAGAAGGTACTTCAAGTTCCCTGATTTTTTCAGCATGCCATTAAAAACACATTGGAAAAGTAATACCACATTAAAAAACATGTTTTAGAAGATCCGAATTAATTCTGCAGCCATTGTCAGTCTCATGGTAGCTTGTTTAGAAGAAGGAAAGTATAAATGCATTGCTTTGACGGATACTTGTTGGAGCAGTGTGCTTGCTTCTTGTGTTCCCCCACATCATCAATTATGTGGATGAAAAGCTCAACTGAAGGGGCATTAGACTAAGTCCCGGTTCTTGGATCTCATTTACCTGTTCCATATTTCTATAACATTTTTAAGGGCAGGAACTGAAAGCTGAAAATTGGATGCAAGATAGAAGGAGCACCACTATTATGCCTCTTAAAGGCTTGTCCACAGACATTAGAAGTTGAAGGGCTCCATCACAAAGATACTCTAAAGGACTGTTCAGTAAAATATTCAGCTTTTGCTTGCTGTGAAGTTTCTTTGAAAATAATACATCTTTACTGTATGCCACTCTTGTTTGTAGTTTCATCTTATCCTGGTCTCAAAAGACCCTTCTCCCTTAGCAGCCTGAGTTCACAGATGTTCATACCTTTGTTCTCACTACAAATACTCCTGGGTAATCCAGGGCTTGCTTCATTAAGGTTATGGATAGCATCACTTCAGAAATGCTCATGGATATGTAACACATGAATGAAGAAAAGGGCAAAGCTTTAGTGCCAACAGATCAGGTCAGAAATTGCAAAACTCTGAGCAGAGTTTTGCTGTTAATAGAAAACAACAATACAAAGCTATTGCCAGCTGTAGTGGGTTGAGCACTTGCTGAACTGTACTGTCACGTCTTTCCTGCAATAATATCCAAGCCAAGTGCCTCATTACTGCTCCAGACAAATACACATGTAAAGTCTGAAGAGTACTACAGGGAAAAGAAATTGAAAGAAAAGTCAGTGTGCCAAGCCACTGTTAAGGAAATGCATTTGGAGGGAGAGATGAGGAATGACTTTCTCATGAAGTAAGAGGTAAGGGAAAGTTTTGGCAAGGTCTATGAATCCTCTAGAATAGAAATATAAGTGGTACAGCAGGAACTGTATTACTGAAATGGTTAAACAGTTCAAGAGAGGGTGTGAATGTATTTTGAACAGGCAGTTACCAAAGAAGTATCAGGTGCCCATACCCGTGTGCTGCTGGAAAGGGTTGCAGGGCAGCCCCTGTCAGGAGCAGCTGTGGTTGCCCTGTGCTGGACACAGCAGGGCACAGCTGAGCCCCTCCGCCAAGAGGGTGGGTCCTCTGGGAAAACAAATCTAACAAAGGACAAAAATGCTGCACAGCAGCTGTGAGAGAGAAGAATGAGAAAAAAGAATGAGAAACAGTTCTGCTGACACCAAGGTGAGAGAAGGAGAAGAAATTGCTTCAGGCACCAGAGTAGAGATTCCTCTGTGGAGGAGACCATGATGGTACACGATGTTCCCCTGAACCCTATGGAGAGCCCACACTGGAAAAGACTCCTGGCAGGAACTGCAACCCATGGAGAGGAGCCCACTGAGGAACAGGTGTCCTGGCACAAACTGTGGCCCATGAGGGATCCACGCTGGAGCAGTCTCTTCCTGAAGAACTGCACTCCACACTGGAACAGGGGAACTTCATAAAGAAGGAATGGCAGATACAAAACACAGAGTGTTATGAATAGACCCCAAACGCTGTTCCTCACCCCTGCTGTGCTGCTTGGGGTGGGAAAATAGGTAGAAGAGTCAGGGTCAGAAACTGAGCCTGAAAAGAAGGGAGGGGAGAGGGTAATTTTAGTTTCAAAGAATTTTTCACTCTCCTACTCTATTTTTAATTGGCAATAAATTAAATTAATTTTCCCCAAGCTGAGTCTGCATTGCCTCTGATGGTAATTGGTAAGTGATCTCCCTGGCCTATCTCAACCCATGAGCTCTTTAATCCTTTTTTCTTGTCATGTGCTGTTGAGGAAGGGGAATGAGAGAGCAGCTCAGTGTGTGTCTGGCAGACACATGAGGTTAACCTACAACAGATATGATAGTCTTATTGAGAAAAAAGTCTTTATGTTGTAAGAAATTTTCAGAAAGCTTCTACTGTTAACACTGAGCAGGTGATCTCATCTCTTCAATTTTCCAAGATTGCCAGTAGCCCTGTTTGCCACCAAGGCCTTTATCCCAACAGATGCAATCAGAGTATCTACAAAGAACCTGATAGCCCTGGTTATTGAATGAGAAGTTTGAATATCCTCTCTTGAAAGAAGTGCTTATTTACTTGCTTCTGAATAAGAATGAGTTGGTTTTTTTTCCCAATTTGACCCCTCGTCTTTTCAGGTGTATGGGCCAAGACTGCTTGGAAGACTTGCAGGGTCACATTACGGTCACATTTAGGAGATAGTCTAAGTCATCAAAGATTTCTTCTCCAAGACTCAGTACACAGGATAATACTGCTTAAGTATGGTAGACATATATGTGTAGAGAAGGACTCAAAGCAGAAAGAAATACTATGTACCAAATATTGTGATTCTTCAGAATGTGTTGTCCATGTGTAAGAGCTACTCTCTTTCCTCTTCCATTTCTCAGTCTTTTCTGGGGACTGTTTTTCCCGGGGGTAGAGGATTATATGTATGGACTGCCCTAATTTATGACTGTGTGCAAGGGGTTGCAGTACAAGCAGTCTCACCAGTAACAGCTGCAGTGAAAATGCACTGACTAGTGGGTTTTACCTGTAAATTACTACTTACAGCATGAATGAGGTATAATGACTAACATGAACACCTCAAAGTATTGCTATTATTGCATATTTTCTTTCAGTGTACTCCACATTAAGTTGTAACACTCAAAAATGCATGTAAAGCAGTCATACAGAGGTGTTCAGCTCTTACACTTCTCCTTAAAATGTATACTACCTTCACTGCCTGCTTTGCAAGTCACTGAACATGCCATAACACAGTAGGAACAGGTGTTAATAGTTATATCAGATTTGAGGTAGGAAGCATTCATTCACATATTAGGTGACTATACTCCTAGAAATAAAACAGGACTTGTTTGCACTTCATGGACAAATAGATTTGTCAAGCCCATAAGTTTTGAATATGCTCTGGTAAGGACCATTACAGAAAGATGTATCTTCTCATCTTCTCTCGCCTCTTTGCATTTTTCTGTCCGCCTTAACTTCAGAAGAAAAACATTCCAAATAAGACAGAAATGTCCCTTTTCAAAGTCTCAAAAGAAAATATTTCAGGTTTTCCATTCAAGGTCTCTATTCATAATGTTGAAAAGCAGTTGTTAGTCATGGCCCAGTGTTTGATTGTTTGTTCTTACTTTGTACCTCTTCTTCTTAGCGTTAAGGCTCGACCTGTGCGGATGCCTCCTGGCTACCAGGCAGATCTTGTTATCCAGTTGGTGTGGGTGGATGGGGAGCCTCCACAACAGATCACCAGTCTTGCTGTAAACTCTGCCTACGGACTGTGAGTAACTCAGAGTTAAGGTTGCGTTGATTTATTGTTTATTGCACTAAATCACGTGTTTTCCAACTATACTTTGAAATTTCCCAAAGACGGTTAAGGTCAAAGCAAAGGATTCTAAAGATGCTGTAAATCAGATTCTTGGGGAAAAATTATTTGAACTCACATAGAGACTGTAATATGGGATGTTAAACTGCCATTCTTGCCAATATTTTTACTAATCCTATTTTAAAAGACAGAATCTTTTCACATAATTCTTTCCATCCTCTCAAATAAGATCTAATTGCATTTCAAATCTGTAATTTTCAAAGTTATTTTGAAAGGTTCACCAAGGAGAAATGCATTTAATAGAAAATGGTGTAGTGATTAACTGTTAAATGCCATTTATCATGACATCATATCTTAGCTGGAAATTGCCTTCTGAGAGCAGCATTTTTATGTCTGTGCTAATGTCTGTTTGCACAAGAACCAGTGACCTGAAACTGAGAATTGAATAAGGAACATTTAAATGCTGTATTCTCTATGGCAATGCAAATGAGTGTGTGTAATTGTTTTCCTCAGGTTCAATTTATTTGCAAATTTTTAATGTTTTCTCTTACTGAGAGTTACCCAGATACATTAAAATGGTTTTCCCTGTAGGTGTTACTGCAATAAAACTATTGACTATAATGGATGTTAGGTGCTGATTCCTGCTGATTTTCAGTAAGTCACTGGACTCTTTTCAGAGACTTTGGCAGTTCAATGCAGAGTTTTACATTTGTGCAAAAATACTGTCTTTTGGGGGCTGTTTCTTCAAGTTTTAAGCCTGAATTTCTAGATAGTTTCCTATTCATAAAATATAGGAGTTTCTTTTCTTTACCATAGTTCAGTGCATTTGTCCCTTGTGCAAATTGTTAGGTTTTGCCTGATGTGCCCCCTTGCAGGTCTCAGACTTCAAGGCGGTATCTGAATAATGACACCATTCTCTCACTTGTAAACTATTTGGATAGGTTGTGGTTCTCCTAAAAGTCACAGTGGTTTCCTAACCCACTGATTTGATTCAGTCAAGTGCTTTAAATTGTTTTGTTTGCTAGGAGCAGTAATAGTTTACAGGACAGCCTCCTTTGAAACACTGTATGCTAGGAACATGAGTGTTTCAGAAATAAATGCATGTATGAATAAAATAGGCTCATAACCTAAATTTAACTTTCCTACGAAGGCTACCCAAGAAAGGTCTTTTTCCTTATAGTTTTTCTGCAGACTCTTTTCTCTCTTCCTTTCTCTTGTCTCTTTTAACTTTTTCCTCAGGCCTATGACAAGGCACAGCCCTTTCATCAGAATTTTTGTTTACTTTGTCACCTGTTATCTGTCTTCACAATGTGGAAAACTTATGCCACTTTAGCATGAAGCCTGAGAACATGTAATTTTGCCATGCTCGTTGTAGAGTTATTTGGGTCATCTTTTGCCTAATTTTCCTTCCTATACTAATCAGTTTAACTAGGTCGAAGGCATAAAATGGTGTGTGTTCTGGAGAGCCTCTTTCCAGTATTCTTTTAATTACTATGATTTCTGTAACTGTTTTACTGCAGCCATGAAACAGGAATTAAGTGAGATGCAAAAGACCTTTATTCCAAGCAAAGATGAAAGGCTTCAGACACTGCAAAATTTTATTTAATGTATTTGGTTTACTTTTAACAGTACCAAGGCTACAAATTAGAAGTATCAACACCTGTGTTATTTATGTTGAAATGAATCATCAAAAACTTCTTCATGTTATGAAAGTAGAGAAGAAAATTTTACAAAATGCTTCAATTACAACTGAAGAACTAGGGTAACCTTGAGGAACAAGGTTAAATACAAGTAATAAATTTGTTTTGAAGTAGGTTCTGTTGATCTGAAAGCAGTCACTGAAAATTTATTACCAGCTTATGGGGTAGCAGTTTTCAGCTAATCTGCATATTAATTGTCAAGAAATGTCTGATGAGGGTTTATGACATTTCTGTGAAAGATACCAACAGAATAGAACATCACCTGGCAACTAATTCTGTTCATTGCTCAAAACTGAGAAACTAATTTTGTATTTGATTTCATAAGGACTTCATTGTTAGTAATTTATCTTAAGCCTTGTTAATAGTACTGGCTGTCTAGATTTTTTTGGCAATCCTCAGAAGTGTTATAATATTAATGAGCAATTTCTGATTCTTTTCTAAACTAATTTGTTTGGGTATATGAAATATTAGATCCATGCTTGGGTGTGAAATTAGAGTTTAGAAGAATACAGATCAGGAAATTACACATTTTGTTAAATTGCTGACATGGGGTGTAAATGATCACTAGCTCTTCTTGTGACTCATGTTTTCCAAAATAATAACTCTCAGGTTAATAATTTTCAAAGTGCAAATGGTTATTCTTTTCCTTAAAGTATTAATAGATGAGATTGACACTTGTATATTTATTTCTTTTTTTTTACCTCCACCCAGAATGCAGGGACTTAGGAACACATAGAATCGACCCTCTTTTAGTTTAAAGCACTTTCCCCCTTTCACAGGAGGCCTCTTCTCAAGCTTGTCCAGGTCCTTCTGGATGGCACTTGTGCATCCAGGCACACCTCAGCTTGGTGTTGTCTCCAAACTTGCTGAAGGTGCCTCAATCCCACTGTCTCTGTCACTGGTAAAGACATTAAACTGTACTGGTCCCAGTATGGGCCCCTGAGGGACACCACTCCAATGGGGAAAAAAAGTCAGTGGGGAAAAATCAGAGTGCATTCTTAGATGTATTTCCATAGTATTTCCATAGATGCCATACTAAAGTCAGTGTTGAGACAAGGGTGGTAAACACAGTGTGGTAACAACCAGTAGAATTTGAGCCCCTTTTGTAGATGGTGCCTTAATTTGCTGGTTTGACAATTAAGGAAAAATAATTTCATTTTACCTTACATATTACTTTTTTATTTGCTATATGGAACACTTTTTTATAATGGAAGCAGAGTAAGAAAAAGTGGGACAAAGGAAAACTTTCCAGCCACCCTGCTTCCCCTTCTTCCACCTCATTATTTTTCCCTTGCATTGTGGTTTTTCCACACACAAATTCCTTCCAGGTATTTTGGAGATATATTAAGGAGAGTCAGGTGGAGGTGAGTGCACAGCTCACTTTTAGTGTGCATTAAGTGCTTGAATATTTTGCAAGGATTTGAACTAACCATCTTAATCACTTTTTACATAAAATGACAGAAGCTGATAGCAAGTGATTCTGAATGTGATTGAACATGGTTTGGGTTTTTGAGTCTCTTTGTGGCTGTACCTGCAATCCTGTCTGTCTGGAATTTAGGATTGCAGTCTGATACAAAAGGAGAGAGATCTTGCCCATAAATCAAACCACCATCAAAATGCATTTGCAAAAGCATTTCAGAGGGGTAGAGACTGTTTTAACAGGAGTCTCTGCTGTAGAGAAGCTGACAGAGTTCGAAGAAAATTTTATAGATGCCTTTCAGATTTGGGTATCTCCACAACACAGCTAATATATTTAATTTGTCATTTATATTTAGCTTTAAAAGAATTATTTTACATGTATTTCTATTTATACTTTAATTTATATATGTATTTTATATAAATGCATAACCATTTTTTAAGATATGTGTCCCAATTTTTAGGCTTAATTGATATCATTATTATTAGAATTATATTGTTCAGTGAAACAAAGTTTAGACATTGCTGCAATGTGTTTGGTACAGAAAGTTGGTAGAAGTATTAGGTCTGCTTTCTGGAAAGTTAATTCAGAAAACAGTTTTAAAAATTCAGGATTACAAATCTGTAAGAAATAAAAAATGTAAGCTTTGAGTAGTTCCTGAAGAAAAAGTTTGTGCAGCGTTCATAATAATAATTGTTATTGTATTCAGAACTTAATTACACACTACTAACACTTTTGAGGGGTGTTTCCCTTTGCAGAGTGGCTTTTGGGAACTGCAATGGCTTGGCAGTTGTGGATTTCATGCAGAAGACAGTCCTGCTGAGCATGGGCACCCTCGACCTCTATGGATCAAGTGATCCCTACCAGCGTCAGCCCCGCTCACCTCGCAAGAGCAGGCAGTTTGCTGCAGGTAGGAAAGAAATCATTGTGGTTATGAGCCTGATATGTTCCTTTGGGTTTTTTGCCTGTGGCTTTTTATAGTGCTTTTGAAATGCATGACTATTTGCCAGCCAGTGGAGTTTCTGTAACTTGACAAAAGAAACTTGACATGCTCTAGGTGTGGGCACTTTCTCAGAAACAAAATGTTTTGTGAGGTTTTTTTCTTTTGGGATGGAGGTCAGCAAGTAATTCCTTTAGCTGAGTCTGTAAACAATCATAATGATCAGAGCAATAAACTGTTTCTCTGGCAGTCACTTGAAGTGTCGTTTGTATGCTATTTTCTTTCTGGTTTCAATAAGTTCATACCAATAAGTAAGACTTCAATTTAAGCTTAAAAGTACCTTCTGCCAGGTGCTATTCATTAGAATAGTCAGTTGTGGTTAGAGAAGTGTAACACCTGGAAGGCATGTTATGTAGATAGCACAAGCAGCTCAAATTAAGCACTTCATTAGTGAAATGAAGTTCTTGATATAAACCTACAACATCCATTTTAAAATTTGATGCTAAGAGGATCACATCTGTAAGTCATAACTGTTATTATGCATTGTGTATTAGAAATATTAGTACTTCAATACAGCTAAATTTTACCGTATTTTGTTGGTTATCGAAACATTACTTGTAGGAGAACAAGTCAGAGGATCATCTCTGTTTCAAGTCTTTCCACGTGACATATTCCATAGTAACATGCAAGAGCAGACACAATTATGAAATGTGTTATACACAGCTGTGAAGTTTTAGAATTGGATTTTAAAATATCTTTGAAAATGTGGAGTTTTAAACTAATCCTAGAATTATAAAAGCAGCAGATTATAGTGGGTTTATGTCATCAGCATGTTCATCAGCAGACCCTGCACTAAATCATCAAATCCTACTTCTCCATAGAGTTATGGGAAATACTTTTTTAATTGGGAATGTGTCTACCCTCCAAACAGAAAGTAAAATTTATAGAATAAAATATAAGTCTTCAGGCCTACTTCTGCTCCTGAAAGACCATTTATCTCACTTTCCATGCATTTAATCATGGCAAGCTTGGTTCCCATCTGTGCCAAGTGTTAAATATGTAAATTTGGCACAGCTGAGGAGAGAAGAGACAAGCAGCTTCAAGTTACCTTCAGCTTCTCTGTCTGGTTTCAGCCAGCCTCACAGCAGCTCCCCAAGAAATGTGAGCAGCTAGCCACAAACAACATGCTGCAGAACCCTGAACAAAAGGTGGAGGATTGCTCATGCAGAAAAAGCTGTTGTCAGCACTGTATCATAGAGCGTTTTTCTCTGTCAGTGGCAGTCTGGGCCAATCCTTTAAGGCATCATTCCAGCTATCCACTGCTGCCAGAATGGAGCCCACTGGGGATAAATGGCCACTAAGAAGGATTGCACACTTCTAGATTGCTCACAGAAACTATGCATCTAAAAAAAAAGCCTCAGCTGCTTTCTCACCATCCATCCCACATCCTTTACTTTTTCGATTATTTTTCTTCTTGTATCTCCCAATTGGAAGGTAAGCATCTGCTGAAATTTCTTCACCTTGGCTGTTCTAGATGCTGGTTATGATATCACTTCCTTTCACTTTAGACTGTTTTTTCTCTCTTTCCTCTGCCTGCTGCTGATGCTGGTGTACTGGCATGTTCCAAAGACAACTTTTGCATGCGTGGCCTGTCTAACTTTTATCCAGATTTAACGAAACGGATCCGTACTTCCTATCAGAGTAAGTTCTACGAAGGTTAGGCAAAAAGCTTTATCATGATTGGACTATGCCTGACTTAAACCCATGTGTTTGTGCTTCGTAATGTGTTTTTTTAAACACATTCAGCATGCATGCAAACTTATTACATTTTGTGATGTCAACCATGCTTATTTTTGACAATTACCTTTATTATACAGAAATTCTTTTCTTTTAAAAGAGTCAAAGAGAAAACCTCAGTGTTTTATGGGGCAGATTGGGCCTTGGAAATTATTTTTCAACAATATTATGTTCTTGGTGACAGTACCTTTCTTTGGTTTTATATTCGTTTCCATGTACATTTACTAATATGAAGCATTTCTTGTTTTGAAATGGCACTATCTGTAGTTATCAATGGATTCTTCCCTTTTTTCAGAAGAACAATGTGGCTTAAAAGAGTACCCATTGGATTGGATGCTGTGAAATTTGAAATTTTAATCTTGGTTTGGTACTTAAATATTTGGATTTGGGGAACCATCTTGTGCCTCTGATCTTTAATGGGGGATGTAAAGTGGGCATAAAAATACATACATCAAAGAGGGCTATGAAAATTAATGTTTTTAATATCTTTAAATTTTGAGTTATACTGATATGAAATTTAAATATTAGTATTCATCACTACAGAATGCAGTGAACAAAGCTATAATTAATTTTTTAAAAATGGCTGTTTAACAGATGAGCCATACGTAACTTAATTAACTGCAGTGCTTATATGTAATTAGGTCTCTAGGATGCCTCTTTTTAAAGTACTTTTCACAGAACAATGGGATAGGCCATTTTAGGTTAAATATTCAGTATAGGCAAGATAAAGGAGTGGCAGTTGTTTTATCATCTCTCATAAATACAAAGTTATGTAGGTATTGAAATACATTCATACATGTGCACGACACATTCTGTTCCATTCCTCTAGGCTGACTTCTATGACTTTATTTCATAATAGTTCATAAAAGGTGGCCTGTTTTGTTAAAAGACTAGTTACAAATTAAAATCCAGTTACAAATTCAGCAGTCCATAAAGAAGTTTGGTGTATGATATCTTAAACTCTATTAGTCTGGTCTTGCTAATTTCAACTCTGTAACAGAGAACCTGAGAGACAGACAGCAGTCAAAGGTTTGGGGCTTTTTTCCCCCCTCTAAAAACGAATAAATTCTAAGGTCAAAAATTACCAGTGTTTTCACTGAGAATTACAAACATGGACCGTAGAGTCTTTCATAGCTGAAAAGTATTATCTTGTTATCTTGTTTCCATCTTCATCCCCAGAGTTGGAAAAGTCTGCACAATATTCCTATGAAGTATGAGCCTGAGTTTTAGGCAAGATCATTAACAGCTTCATTTCTTTCCTCAAAAATTATTTGGTTCTTGCTTTTGTTATTTGATACCTATACAGGAGTATATATTGTATGATCTGAAAGATGCACCAAGCCGTAAGATCAAGAACAGGACCAGAATCTGTCATAGACTGGAAATATCTTGCTAAGTCATTCTCAAGTTATGCTTTGTAACATCTCTTATCTGAGAGATGAATTTTAAGTGGGGTATTATGAGAGGGTTTTGGATTTTGCTCACAAGTTTATCCTTTCTCATAAGGGATGATGATGATGATGGGAAAAGTAAATTATTTGTGGAAATTGTTCAGTCAAAACTGATATTATTATGACAAAAGCAGGAGCAGTCATTTGATAACATAAGCATTAGGTCTAAAGTTTTAAGGGTTATATCAATAAAAATGGAAGCTAATGGGAAGATATATGAGTAGTTGATTCAATGAAGTAATGAACCAGGAAGATAATTTCATGTGGATCAGTTTGAGAGAATAAGACTGTAGGCATTAAAGCCAAAGAAGAGATTGTCAATGAGCAAGATACTGAGATTTTTGTTGGTCATTTTAGAGGTGATTTGCGGGAAGAGACAATGTAATTTAGTATCCGGCCTGAATATATGAGTTGAAGTGTGATGTTCAAAGATGTAACCAATATTATGGATTAGAGTGTCAGAGAAGACGATGCTGATAGCCCTGTTGATGTAGTAAAGAGGAGACTTAAGCACAAAAAAAAAGTAGAGTTCATCTTGGTGATGTTAGGCTCATATTGGACACTCCTGAGTAGATTTTAGAAAGACAGGATTACTGCTCTTAATCTGGAGATGTGTATTCATGAATCTTCAGGGTAATGTATATATATGAAAATATAAATAATTATTGCCATGTTTATACAAACAAATCTCTTCAAATACTGGGTCAGAGAAAGAAAGTGTTGATATTTCAGTCTGAGATGTCCTGCAACTGAACAGGGAAGGGGAAAAAAAACCCCCAAACATGTAAGAGAGGAAAGAAGCAATATGTTGGAGTAGAGAGGCTTTCCACAGGAACCACATAATCGACAATATCATGGACATCCAATAAGCAAAGCACAGTGGTGGAATAAATGTTTTTAATTTTAGCCCATAAATCTATAGATAGCTTGATAAAGCTTACATATGTAAAGTAGATGCAAATGCACCCAGAGTGGACTTAGAGCATTAAGCCAGCACATTTCTCTGGTTTGGGAGGTCAAAGTGGGAAAGGGGAAGCAAGGAGGGAAGGAATGTAACCAATTCTAGGCGTACATAGTGGAAGAGACTGAAACACAGTTGTCTGGTCAGGGACGTAATTTGAAGAAAATAAGAAGCCAAGGTGAGCATGAGTGCAGAGCTGGGGGTAACTTTCAGGTGTTGATGACCTGTTCCATTTACTGCAACATCTGCAGCCACCTTTGTAGCAAGATTATATGAAAAGCTAAATAAAATAAACTCACTCTGCTGTACTGCAGAATTATATTGTTGGTTGGTTTTCTTCTTCAATTGAAATCAAGTTGCACATGTTATTACCTGATTTTGGGTAACATGCATTCAAATATTTAAACAAGTCCATTTACTGCATCTAGAGGGGTAATGTCTCCAGCAGAATATAAAAATACCAAAATGATGCAAAAGGAATTTGCATCTCCTACTAGAAATTCATACCATCTGTTGGTAGAACATGAAAATAGGCTTTATGAAGCATCCAAAATGTTGCCAAGTCCAAAGGACATTGATACATTGCAAAACAATTTTCATAATGAAGACTTTCCAGTGACAAGTGCTTGTTCCTCCTTCAGGCCAGTCCCTTGAGAGGGGGTGAGCAGAAGTAACCTTGGTCTGACAGGAGGACACAGAAAACTCTGTGCTATGAGTCATTGTATATCAGTAATTGACACTTGAAGTCACACCTAAGAAGCTAATACAGGTTGAATTTTAAGTCAACTGCTATATTCTGAACTAACTAATTTCCAAAGAATGCATGCACAGATATATATATAGATATATAAACATAAAGAAAACATAGTAAGGTAATTCAGTGTGAAGATGATGGATTAAGATAACACCGATCTTACTTATTTTATTGGCTTTTGAATATTTATGATAATTTATTTATAATTCATTTATTTATAAGCAAAGTTGTGCTGGCTTTGGGTGCTTTAGAGTAAATGATCAGTCTGAATCGTTCAAATATACAGATAGAAACTTAAAATTTCAAAAATAATTTTAAATTATGAGTTCATTAAAGTTGTTACCTTTGATGAAGAAGAAATAAGAATCACAGTCAACTTCGAAAAATATCCATAGGACATGCCTTTAAAAGTGTTTTAATGCCTTACGTGATATATTTACATCTTACACTATTTACACATGTTTATGATTTTCTCAGATCAAGGCCAATTTCTTTATAATGTCCATGGGTATATCTTCTCTCAGGTGGTTGTTCACATTGGCAGTCTCAGGTTTTTGCCTTTATTTTTATTGCTGTGTTCTTCTTGCTCGAGGTGGGCTCAAAATTTCCTGGGGTGGTGGTTTTGGGTGGGGCTAAAAATAGCTAAAATATCTTGGAGCAAAAATTGTGCCTACAGAACTTCAAAATGGAAAGTGAAAATATTTTCTTAATCTGGCTTCAGTAGCTGTTGTAGTCTCTCAGACGTTTGAGGGAAGCTGAAGTCCATGGAAATATTTATACATGGTAAATCATTGAAAATATTTCGTTTGATTTCCTTAAAAAGGAAATTACAGTAAAAAATGAGCAGTAGTACAAAGAATAGCTTGAGAGCTCCCTTTCTTATCTCAAAAAAAACCATTTAGTGGAATCAAAGGTAACACATAAAAATTGATGAATATGTGTTTATCCTTTTCAGTGAATGATGATTGAGCAATTCATTGCCTTACAACATCTTCAGAATTTAGAATTTAGCAAGATTAAATGAGGCTTTGGATAAATGGGTGCATAATGAGCAGAACTCATTATAATATTTCAAAGCAGGAAAGATTTATGGCAGGAGAAAATCTGCTAGTGGCAGTGCTTAAGCAAATCTAATTGAGATTAAGCCAATGCTCTTGTGCAGGGCACACGGTGCCACTTATTTTTCACGCGGGGGATATATTGCACTAATACTTTAAAAGCATCCTTAGGTGGTCATTGCTAGGGGTGACAGTGGCTCTTGACAGCAAATCAAGGTTTGTAGAGAAGTTCACATGTTAACATTCTAAAATACTATAACATGAAAGGTATCTTTAAAGTTTTATGCTGTAAAAGTGTGCCAAATATGAACAAGTCATGGTCTTCTTATGCCAGTTGCTCTTGGGTGCTGCCGTTTGATGTTTTACCTGTTTAAGTTCATAGCACCGTAATTTATATTGAGGTGTAATATTGTTCTGATGAACTCCATAGTAAAAATACCTAAACTGTTTAGATGCAAAATCTGACCTGGGATTTGACATTGTATCCAGCACCAGTACTAATTATACAATGTTTAGAACATCATAGCCAAGGTGTAAAAACTTAAATATCTCCAATAAAGCATTTACAAAATAAACAGCGTATTTTATTTATCCAAAGCCTCTGGTGCTATGCAAATGTGCCAAAATTGCATTGCTCCCACTGCACCTTGCAGACAGTTCTGCAGCAAAAATCAATCCTGTCTCAAATCTCTAGGTACATACAGAAACCTTAGGTTGAAGTGGAATCAAGATTTGCTATAAGAAGTTGTACTAGAGAGGCTGCATAAATGATTACAGTTTCTGAATATTCTCATAACATCAATAGTGACTGAACTCAAAATTCATTGAAATATAAAATTTTCTCACAGCTTCTAAGTTAAATCAAAGAAAGATTCAAGTACATTTCTCAAAATAAAAAATCTTTGGTTTTCAACAGTAGTTTCTAGTTTGGCAGCTCTGGCTTTTTAAGTCAGGAGCAAGTATGTTGTAAATACTGACTTAACAGACTAAATCAATACTGGTGGTTTTCCAAAGCGCTCTCAGCATTATTCTTGCACTCCTGCATCTTCATTAATGGTAGGAGCTTGTTTTGCTCTGCTTGTTGGGGCTCTGGATTCTCCCCAGTTCTTTTAGCAGTTCAAAAATATATTGTAATAAAGTTGTCAGTACCTACATTAAGATTCCATTGGTGTTAGTACTAACAGAGAAGAACTGGAAACCGAGTGGCAGCAGAATTTTTCAAAACAAGAGTGTATATGAATTTTAGTGGTGAGGGTCCAGAAGCAATAAAAATTATAAGATGTAATCTTACAGGAGCCATGGTGCCCACTGACAGGTTCTTGTAGGATGTTTGGTTCTCAGGATGCAGCACAAGCAGCGTGTGTATCAGTATCAGTATGGCAGTAGTGTACACCTGGCTGTGGGCTCTGACCTGAGTGCTGTGAGTCCACCTTGCTGGCACGTGAGTGTCTGGGCAGGCCTGCCAGTCAGTGCTACATAGCCTGGGCATGGAGAGCCAGAGCTCCATCCAACAAGGGTGAGCCACAGGGCGTTACAGGATACATACAGAGGGTGCGTTGGAATAGGTGTGGCCATGCCCAGTTCACCCACTCAGCACCTGGTAAAGGGTAGCAGGAGCTCAGACTTTCCCTCCCTACCATGCCAAAAGGCATGCTTGAACTTGTGCATTCAGCCTGTGCCAAAGATGGATCTCAGTTTGGTCACCGAACAAGCTCAGTTTATGTAGTATAGACTAGGATTGCTTTCCTTGGTGCTGTCTTCCATATAGATGGAGTTCCTCACAAATATTTATAAACCATATATAAAGTATTTTGTCAAAATTCTGCATTATACTCAGCCAGCATTATCAATCCTTCTATGTCCTTTAAAATGACCTAGCTTGTGTGTATTCATATTTTGCACAGTAGCAGTAATTTTATTTTTTCTTCCCCTCTTTTAAGATTTCCTCCCTGCATTATGCAGCAGTTGGAAGCACAGAGTTGTTTCCACATCAGTTTGACAGAGATGAATGAGTTTGAGTCATATCACAGACTTTTAAATTTTAAACTATACTTACTTGTTTTCTTTTGTTAGGTACAGTCACTCTTTTCTATCCTGAGGTACTCGGAAAACAAATCTGAGTTAACAAGAGGTGTGATTTATTTTTTTTTTCCTTTTAAAACCAAGTCTAAATTGCTACAGTGACAGCCTGATAACTGCACTTATCTGAAATAGATTATTTCCCTCTCATTTCACACCATTCCTTTCTCCAAATTGACTTTGAAGTGCAGGATATCATCGACAAAGAAAGTTGAAGCATGCCCTGTTAGATTGTAACTTAACTCTTTAACTCCATTTTTTCAGGCCTGACTGAACTCAGTGACAGTCCAGTTTCCCTGGAGCTAGAGCGTTGCAAGTCTCCCACTTCAGGTAAAGGTGATTGGCTTCTCTTCCTGCAGTCTGTATAAGCCATTCATGTCATGCATCACTGTGTTTCATTAATCCCTAAGAAGTGCACAGTTTCAAAGAGAAGTTGTTACTGGAGAAGCGCTTATTGCATACCACAGAAAAATCCTAAGTCTGTTTCCTTAAGGAAAACTTAAATGTACGTGGTGCATCTTGAGGTGAACAGTATGAAAGCATTTGAAGTAACAGGATTATGCAGGTATATTCCTATAACCTCCTATAAGAAGCTTGTTTCTCTTGTTTTCTTAAAAGGCTTTCTAAGTCTTTTTACAGTAGGGAGTCCTTATAGTTCTATATGTATATATTATGCATACGTGTACATGGAGAAATTATTTGATAAACAGCCATATAGAGATGGTAAATTTTTACCATTAGAACCTACTAGTGCCTAAGTTATATAATTTACAATAAAAGCAGAACCTCAAATAAAAATATTTGCTTATCAGCCAGCTGTGACCTGGCAGGGAAATCTTTACCACACAAAAATTTAAAAATGTTTCCCATTTTACCCATAGTCCTTCAGAAGATGGAATTAATCTCATTCCTAGAGACTTTTTGTGCAAGTGCCTAGTCTACATTGATCTCTTTAATGTGAGTTCACTGTCTTAAAGATTGTTGCTAAGAGCTGTTTTCTAGTAGCTGACTTTTAAATGTTATGGAAAATAAGGAGGTGTAGCTGTGATACATTCACTTTGCTTGTGGTATGCATATCACACTTCTTTTCCTTGTAGTTTGGTAAGTATTGATAGAAATTCTTTCCCCCTTAGTTATGGTAACAAATTCCCACAAGTATGCTATTCAAATTCTGTTATTGTTTCACATGTTTCTGTTATTGTTTCACATGTCATAGTAACAGGATACATTAATCTTGAATGGAGGCCACTAATCAGTAATTTATAAAAAGCTGAAACTAATAAAAGTGTTTCCCTGACATACCAAGAGCTAAAACAAAACAGCTGCTTTGAAATATGTATTTCCTTGCACTGTTTGCAACCCAAAATCTGTAGACATGGAAATATCAAAGTGAAATAGAGTATAATAATATTGGTATAAAACTAGGAGCTCAAACTCTTGAGCAGGGCCTCAGAAACTCATGATATAGGCTTTAAAATAAAACATTTGATAGCTCAGTTATAATTAGATCTTTTATTGTGTGGCTCACTGGGATTCAACTTTTCAGAAATGAGCCAAAACCTTTCCTTTTCTTTTCACTGAAAGCTAAGAGATGACTGACTTGGTAACCATATGTGCATATTCTTAATTTTATAATGATGAGTGTCTCCTATAGCACTTTACTTTTTCTGCAGTTAACTTCAATTTTTCATTCTGCTACTGCTCAAAAATAGCTCTCTTAGATAAATCTGAGATAATTTGCTCCAAAATTTATTCTGCTTTTTTCTGTTTTGGAGATACTCAGCAGGGAAAACATAGCATATTTATGGGTGTTTCCTGTTTTAGCACTTTCATGTTGTTTTCCAAGCTATATTTATATTTTTAAAATGTGAAATCAGGTGCAGTTTTGTAGGAAGTAACTAATATTAGAACTGCTTTTTAAAACAAGAAGTTTCTTTTACTGTGACTGATATTAATTATTTTTATAAATGAATGCAAAATTTAAGTAATATTGCCTCTGCATACTTGCTGTAAAACGGGGCAGAATCCAACCTTGTCATCTGGAATAAGTGGCCTCAAAACTGCACCCTCCAAAACTTGGGAGTGGAACTAATCCTGTGCTTACAGCACAGCCTTACACCTACACCAGCCTTCTCAATGACTAATGTTTCTTGCTCATAGAGCACAGCTACATACGTAGGGATCTGTCAGGCAGCATCCTTCTACTTCCAGTCTTGCCTTTTTCTGTTTAAAGTCCTTGGCACACCAGCTCTGCAATGGAAGTGTGCTGTGTTCCGTAAGAGCCCCGTGAGCTCCGTGTTTGTAAAACCAGTGACCACATTCCTCTGCTGAAAACAGACCACGACTTGATCCTTGGGAAATTTAGCAAAACCAGAAAGAACACTTGAACTGCTGGGTGAAGTGATTCAAGTTTCTGCCCAGTGGAGGAGGACCTCTATGAGGAGGAGGGTATGACCACATAAAGTTGCAAAGACAGATGGAATGGGATTTGATTTGTAGTAATTCATTCTGGTTGCCAGAGCACATCAGCATCAGTTCATCAACCAGCAGGGAAGTTCATGCCAGGTACTGGCCCTGAGTGTGCTCAGTGTGTACACAAAGTGCAAACTGCTGGAGGACATGAGTCTAGGTGGCAAACACTGGACACATGATGGTGTACTGGTGAGCATCTTCATCCTTAGCACTGTCAAAAGAGCAGTGATTTGAGGAGCCACATTGCTGTGCTCACATGTACTTTGAGACTTCCAAGACAATGCCTAGGAAGATTCCCTACAGCACACTAATTGCCAAGGTAGATATGAGTAGTTTTACATCTAAGAGAGCCATTAGTAGCTTAGTCAGGTTTCCACTCCAATCAGGCCATAAGAACAGTGTTGGTAAAGGCTTCGTGGAGAACTTGAAAAATCTCCTGCCTCCTCATTTCCTGGTCTGATGTTGAACATTGCTTAGACTGCCTGAACTATCTCTGTTTTCATGAAAAATTCAATTTGGCTGTAACATCCTAGTGCTTATCAATGTTTTAACCTTTGACTAAACTTTGGCAGAGATAGCCTAGATCAACTCAGTAATTCAGCTTTGTTGTTTCTCTTCTCCCTGCCTCAAAGCAGGATTAGGCATTTGTGGGTTCTATCATTGATATGAGTGTTGGAGCACTGAGCAAGAGACTCAGGGCTAAAGAGTACTCCTTATTTCACATGCAGGGCTGGTACATAATTCAGTACAAATCCTACTTCTTCATTAAGTAATATTTAACTTTTTTCACACGACTGTCTTCTCAGATGTTCCTCCTGTGCTACTTACTAAAACATGACTTTGCAGATGACGTAACTGCAAAATCAGCTTCCCGTTCTGAACACCGTTCAGAATAGAACATAAAATTAAACCATTTGATTAAAAGTTTTCTGAAATGCACGGTGCCACACGGGGTAGCTGCAAGTGAAGAAACACCAACCTTGCTTTTTAAGAGTGGTAGGTAGAGGAGAGGAATAATCTTCCTTAACCACTGGTATCTTGTTTAATTAAACTAGTATTTAAATAGTATAGTGATACATTCCCAACACTATAAAGGAAAAGAAGAAGTTAATGAAGCCATTTGAAAGATTCAGCTTATTTTTGAATATCTGAGAGGTGGCAATTTCCACTGTAAATGTGTTCTGGATGTAGTAATATTTATGGACTAACACTTGTAAAAATTGTGGAACAAAAGAACTTTAAAAAACCCCAAACACTTATCTATATAAAGCATGTGTCATGAATACAATAATGCAGCAAGGCATCCCATGTAATAGTATTTGGTGGCTTAAAGCCAAAAGCCCCAGAATATCTTATTCTTACTCCTGCATGCCATGTTCTTTCAAACTGCATTTTCATTTTTGTTTGTGATTTGGGGGTAAAAAGGACTTTGTAGTACTTTCATTCTGCAGTGGCACATGAGAGTTCAGTAGCTCTAAAGCACTCATCATGTAAGTGGTGCTCTGTCAAATGCTTGAGTTAATTACTGTGTAATGTATTACAGAACAGTACCCATTCCAGTAAATTTTGCCTTTATTTTTATCATCTCATTAGGTAAACTTATTCAGGGGCTCTTAGGAATATAATATATAATATATATAATTATGCATGCCCATTACTGTTTTAAACATTTATATGGAGCTTCATATTGAAGTGTCTAGATGGGAATACACTGTGAGCACAGGAAAATACAACTTTGATTGGTTGCTTGTTGTGTGAGATGCAATTGGACAGTTTAGACTCCTTTCAAAGACCAGAAGGAAGGAATTTCTTCAGTCTATGTGTAGGAGAGTGACTTCTTGAATGTTTGTTCTAAAATGAAAATGATTTCTGTCTTAAGGAATCACCTTTATATCGGGGGCTTGCATCCAAAATGCTTTTAAGACTTTGAAGTTTAGAGAAGGTTGTGTAAAGATTTCCACAACTGATTCCCATGAGCTTTGGGACAGTCCCTAATGACAAGATTACTAGTTTTTATATGTACTGTGATTTCCAAGTGCTGCTGTCCTTATTCATGTCGCTGGTTAAATCTGCTGGGATTAGGCCTGTGCCATGCCAGACTCCCACTTTCCTATGTGAAGTGTTTTTCAAATTGCTTTCTGTCAAGAAGAATATTATTAAGTTTCTTAACAGTCACTCTCTTTTTTAACTTGTATATTACTTTTAACTTCAGAGTAGCTGAACAGATTTGACTCCATTTGAAAATTATATTCTCCTGGAAAACAAGCTAGAAAGTAAACATTTCAAAACATAATGTGTGTCTGTAAAACACAGAATGTAATTTATTTTGAAACTTGGTCACTGATAGCACTGGTAGCATAACCATTTCTAGTTATCTATAGTAAAAAAGAATGCTAACTAGTCAGAAGACAATAATTAGAGATTAACTTCAGTAGTGTGGATACATGGTGCATTTTATCACTATTTTCCATAAGCAGGGGAGTTTCTGAACAGGTGAATTTGTGCTTAAGTTCTTGAGAAGGGCTGTGTGTCTAAGGATTAGCAAGGAACAGGGGGCAATGTGAGCTGGGGACCTGGGTTTGGGCCCCTGTGCCGCCCCTGGTGCATGGCTCAGGGTTCAAGGGGGCTTTAGCAGTGGAGACTGGGACTGAGATTTCCGAGTGTTAGGCAGAAGCTTCTTAATAGAAAAACACCTGTACAGTCACCTTCCTTTTGAATAATATGAAAATCTGTGACCACAGTGCTGCTGTAATAGCTGAGGGAAACTCAGCACTGAATGCCAGAGCTGTGAGGGCACATTTGTTTGTTTGTTGGTTGTGCTTTGGTGTTTTCCTTGAAAGGCTGATGGGAACCATATGGCTACGGAGCCGGATGTTGGCAGGTCAGAAGACCTGTGTGCTCAGCTTAGCTGGCTGCTAGACTGTACCTAGTGACTCTTTCTCATCCCACAGTTGAATAATTTGACTCTAAGCTCTTTTGAGTAGGGGCTGTCTTGCCTTATGCTGTAGCATCACAATTTATGCTGGCTGTCTCCAGTGTGTATATAAACAAATAATGATAGCAGACATCTCTGCTGGCCTCTCGAACCTTTATACTCCATTCTCAAATTAAACTGGTTTTCTAAAGCTATTCGTCACCAAGATAGGCTTATGTGTGTGATTTTCCTTTATAGTAAATGTAAAGAGTAAAACATGCATGATTTAGGTACTAAACATAGGTTACATAAACTGATCAGAACGTGGATATTATTAATAGCTGAAAGTTAGTTTTTAAAAAATTAATTAATATAGACAGCTTTAATCACAGTAAAGCGTGAAAGTAAACCATCTTCTTCTGTTGTTTTTGCCCTCAAATATGTGGTCTGTCAACAGCGATCCATGCTGTGTCCTCGTACATCAATGTCCAGCCATGTGATTGCCATAGGAAGGGTGTGCAATTGTCACATGACAGCTGTGGCAGCTCCCAAACCAAGCCTGTCCAGACTCCTCCAGAGGATCAGAAAGTCCAAACTTTGCATGTGCTGTATGAGCCTGCACACAAATAGCTGGGAGCTATTTCTCATGGTTCAGACGTGCATCACAATTTGGGAACAGCTGTGGCATACAACACAAGACACATAATTCCTGCTGTACCCAAACACCTGTAACCTAGAAATAGAAGAGGTTAGACTACCAATTTTCAAAGCTCAAAGCCTGCATGATGACAGCACTAATGAAGCTCTTTGGTGTTAAATGCAGCTAGTTTTTATAGCTCTGAAATATTCTGCTCTAAATCCTAGTCTGTTAGTAAAGTGTCCTACAGTTTTTCTTATGAATTGCTTATCCTTTTTCAGAGGGCTGGTTAGGCCAGATGTTGTCCTTCCGCTAAAAGGAGATTATATCACAAGTGATGCTTCTTTATAGCAGAGCACTGATTTTCTGGAGCAGTATCCTCCATTCACAGTCTGAGAGAGTATTTGACAGCTGCTCAGATAAATGGAATGGTTTTTTAAAGGCTGTTCTGAAAATCAAACTGCCCTTTGTGTGAATGCCTAAAATGGATGTAGGTCCCTAACATTTGGTATCCAAATTAGAGATTTTTAATGTAGTAGTGTTAGGGCTGTGTATTTTTGATATCAGGCTGATCTAGAGAGATCTTTGACCATGTCCTGAATGAAAGTGATGGCTACAGATGGGTTACTGGGAGGGCTGGGCTGGTTCTACTGATAGCAAAATGTAGCTCAAGAGCCTCAGTGGCTCCCCTACACATCCCTGAAGAGAAAAACAAAAACATCTAACATAGGTGCTGGCTGATATTTGATTCTATCACATTGCAGGATTTGCAAAAGAATACAACAGAATTTTTTTTTAGGGATTTTGTGACTTAAAAGAGTAAGTGTCTGTTCTGGGCATCCTTCTGACCTAAAAGCATACTAAATACAAATTACAAAGAATTTGTTCCTTATATTCATATGTTCCTGTCACTGTGGTACTTATCATGTGGGACTTTCTTTAGAAGTATAATAGTTAGCTGACAAATATTTGATTGTTCCCTTCTAGTAAGAGACAGCATGGGTAAGGGGTAAAAGCCAGGAAAAAGCCAGTGGAAAAAAATAATGAATACAAAATGAAATAACCAAATTGGAAATCAAGTCTTCTAAATAATTAATAAAATATATCTTAAGGCGTTCTTCTGATAAATTTAATGCCATTTTGACTGCTACAAGACATGCTTCATTTCAGTTCTCTGGTGTTCATGGTTTGAAAATGTGCTCGTGTGAGAGGACATGAAAACGTTTTTGAACAGAAGCAAAATTACCGTTTTCTTGCATAATTGGAATACAACAAATAATTAAACCTTCACTAAATTGAGTGCAATATTTTGCTGACTAGATAACATTATGTCCTGAAGCTGCTGTATTTCGTTTCTGTGCAATCTGTCTTCCTTTCCATAGTATTATAACAGTATGTTCTGTCTCCATAACCTGTACAATATGCCCTCTCTTTTTCAAATGGTATCTTGAGGAATGATGTCATCAGATCTCATAATTTCATTGCACCCTCTTATTAAATTGGTTTGCAGGTGTTTAAATGTTTGTGATATGCTGCATAGCCAGCATTTGCAATACTTGCCTTAATCTCATTTGTGGTTTCTTTTTTTATCATTCCTGTCACCACAAGGTAAGATATTGCAGCACACAGCCAAAGCTGTGTAAAACACCATTCGCTCCTTGACAGCTGGAGTAGTGGGGTTTTTTTTCCAGTGTTTCTTTGTTCAATTGCATTTATTTTGCAGAATGGTGTAAATGAAAATATTTAAACCATAATTCTGCCTTTATATGCTGATTAAAAGAAAAGTGCTACAAATTTGCAACATGGTTTTAACCAGAAGATGGCATGTTGTTTTCCCTCGCTCCTTTTTCTTTCTTACTTATTAACAACTGCCTTTCTCCTTTTTCTGTTGTTTCAGTTAAAGGATCAAGAAAGTTAAGTCTGCCAACAGATCTTAAGACTGATCTTGGTACGGTAGGCGAAAGCCAACAGCTTTAAACTTCCTTACATTCATTGGCAAAACATTTTACCAACCGATTCATGAGATAACACAATACCCTCGGAGGCTTTGTCTGAAAAGGCTTTCTAAAAACCACCTATTAACCCATACAGTTCTGTTGGCAGCTCTCAGCATTTTGCTTAATATTCATTTATTTCATGTAGACATATATTGCCAATCATTACACACTGTGTGTGTAATATTTTATTCTGAAAAAGCTCCAGAAGTTTTTACAAGCTGGTTGTTGGTGAACTCTGCCTATAATAACCAATGCATGCGCTGGTCTATTTTCTTCATTTGGTGTACGAATTGTGCCACAACAGTGATAATACAATTGAACATCTGTATTTTATGGTGTCTTTGATCATCTGGGAAGTCAGACTGGAAATCAGTCATTTGTCTCAGTCCTCTCCTTGAGACTTACCTCAGCCAACTGTTAAATAAATAGTTTGCTGTAAACGTTTTGCTCAGTTCTCGTTTAATATTTCAGTGGAAGTGCAGAGTGAGAAGCGCAAATTTCACCTCAAAAACCCCAAAATGAAAATTCTGTATCTTGAATAACCTAACACTGTTTCGAGCAGATCTTGCAACACCGTATCTGCATAAAGATATGGCTCCTGGTATTTGGGTTGGAATGTGTGATTCGCACAAAAAATTCTTATAATTGTTCTTTAAACGTTCTCAGTCTCAAGAAGTCCTTTCTGGTTTTGCTCTCTTGGGAAGTTTCTCATGGAAGACATCTGAAAAAGTGATGTAGCCATGCCTCATTACTTGGTGTTCTTTTAGATATAAAAATTAAAGTTGGATCACATCCTTGGATAACACAGCTGAACTTAATTTCTGTCACTAGGAATCATGTGCACCCATTAACCAATGTAGCCCTTGTTCCCCAAGGCAAAAGTCAGGGGTATAAATATGTCTTTCACGTTATAAATGAGTGAGGAACTTGGAAATGTGTCAGTTGCACCTCGTAAAGATTAAGTAAACAAATGTTGAAAAATCATTGGAAAATTCAATCCAAACTGAAGGTTTCAGTGTACAAAGTGATTCAGTTGAAATCATTTACTCCATTAACAGTGATGGTTGAGAATCTAAGAATGTAGTAATAGACCTAAACAAAATTTGGAGTGGAAAATCATAATATTCCTAATAAACCAGAAACGTAAAAGAAGTGATGTAGGCAGCTACAGACTGTAAAATTAATATTTGTCACTAAAATAATGCGTAGCTATTAAGAGGGAAGATGGCTACTAAGAGTATCAAAATAGCCATATGGTAGGACCTAAGGC
>VYZT01044335.1:317-18584 GCA_013400735.1 Pomatostomus ruficeps | reverse complement strand
GCACTGATCATCTCCCAGTCTTTCAATTTCATTTTGATTTGGAGAGTTAAGAAGGCTTCTTGACAGTCAACTCCCCTGTCTGTTAAGGACAACTGGAAATGACCAAGTTAGACTTTAATGTAGAATAATGTTTGAGAGCAAAGGCATTTGCTCAGCTACTAGGCCGCAAATTAAGAGGCCAATTACATGAACTAGTTCAAAAGATAGCAAATGAACTCTTGGTCATTTGTTTGAAAGACATTTACGGACATGATTTTCTGTGCTTGTTTTGGAAAGTAATTTACTCCAGTATATTGGTTTTTTAAAAAAGAAAGGAGTCAAACCTTTTTCATTTTCACTGTTCTCTGTCAACTATAAGAGAGTGGAAATGTATGTATGCAAAATAAGAAGTTATATAATTACTCTTCTCATTGTTCTGACTCCCTGTGCACTCCAGGAAGTTTGATCTGAGCAGTTCAGCTTCTGGAAGTCCATAAAATTGCTACAAATTCAGCGGGGAAATAAAAGCATATTTTATGAATTAATAACCTCATAAAATGGGAAAGCAATCTATGTTGGACAAGTTTTGGTTTAGTATTTGATAGGTGATAAAATTACTAAATCCTTGATTCTTTTCCTTTTCAGAGCATACTCAACACTTTTAGATATCTTGAGACTGCAAAAGCTGACCAACCACAGGAGGTTTTTAAATATCATTGCTCTTCTGACAAGTAAGTTCTTCATTCTCAGATTTTTTTTTTTTTCTCCCTGGTATTACTGACATGTGTTTTATCCTTGTATTTATTATATGGATACCACATTCATTTTCCAGGCCAAGTAAACCTGAGTGCAAATTTAATAGTATGGAACTGCTCTTAAATTTCCCAGCTAGAATGAAACCTATCAATATTACAGATAGAGTTGAGATAAAGCACTGGCTCACTTAATTATTCCAACTTGTAGAGTCGATGGAACTGTGGTCATATCTCTGGATGTTTTGGGTAACCTTTTTCCTGGTAAAATTTTTTTGGATGGAAAAATTAAATTATTTAAATATTTGTATGTTCTTGCTGGACTTCGGGAAAGGAAGCTAGAAGAATTTGGAAACTGCTCGAAATAATAGTGTCTGAAGATAGCCTCTACAATTAAAGAGTGTTAGAAGAACTGGTAAGGATTGGAAAAAGTAGAGAGGAAAAAAAAATTGCATTGGAATGAGGAGGAATAGGATCCTTACTAAGAAGAACGGAAAAGGAAGTTCCTTTCTGTTCAGGACTTGTTGAAGGAAAGCTTCAGGACGTATTAAAATTTTAGTTTTCCTCTGCATAAAGTTTAACTTTCATGAGAGACTGCTTTTTAAAACACAAAGTTATTCTTAACAATGAAGTTCACTTACCCTAACTTCTTTAGTGAGAGATCTCATATATCCAGAGACTGCAGCTCCAAAAGGTCAGTGAAGATTCTCATAGCACTACTAAACTTCATCTTTCTTTCTAGTCTCATAAAACTACTGTAAAAACTATGTTATTTGCTTCTTCTTGGAATATATTTCACTTCCATGTAGCCAACAGATTTTATGAAATGCAGTGCCTGGTTACAGGTTGGTTCAGTTTTGACAATCATGTTTTATTATTCTGTGGATGATTGGTATTGGAATTTTAGGACTTTTTTTTCTTTTTTGCCACTGCGTATTTCTGAGATAAAGGAGAGAATACATTGAATTTAATTCATACAGTATCAAATATTTTATGTCCTTGTATATAATAATTGAACACGTTTAGCTAGCAGCAGTCTCCAAAACAAAAGATTTCTGGTGTATTACTTCTTATAAAAGAAGAAAGTGATATAAAGAATATGCCCTATCTAATAACTGGCCATGGTAATAAAAATCTTTGGATTTATATTTATAAAAACAGATTCCTTCTTTCTTATTGCTTGTCTGGTTGCTTTTCAGGCATTTTGGCTGTAAGCACACAGCCAAACTTTTGAGTCTTATTTGGGGTCTTAAAGGATCACAGGGCCATGGCTTCTATTTCTCTCTTCCCAGGAGGCAGAAGTACCGAACAGCTCACTCATTACTGAGTGTCTTTTACTAAGTTACTACCTGTCTGCACTTCTGTGTGGTTCTCTTTCCTACTTCGGCCAGAACATGTCAGAGAGGTGGATAAAAATACAAGCTTCCGTATCTCCTTAAGTGACCATTCACTTGTATTTTGCTAAGAGGACAGACAGGCTAGAGCCAACAGCTTCCATTCTTCTTGGATTTGTCTCTGAGCTGCAGTTTTGAAGCTCTGTCCTGTTTACCATGAAAAGCAGACCGTAAGGAAGATGAGGCTGTTTGACACAATGAATCCAAGCTTAATAATTATATTACTGGATCTGTGTGGCATTAAGCATGTCAGGACTGTGCACAAAACTGATTTATCAGTTCATCAACTCAGGAAATAAATAATAAACTGTGAGTCAATCTGAATGGAGAAAGCAGAGAGTTTCATTTTGAGATGAAGCAGGGGGCAAGTTCCAAGGAAAAGGCTCCATTTCTGCTTAGACAAATTAATTTATTTTCATTGACAACATTTGGAGGCAAATGCTACAAAAGCAAAGGAGCAGCATAGGCATATACCCACAGGTGAAATAGTAGTGGTCATATCTCCTTTTATTTCATGGTACGGCATTGTAATAGTCACAGGGTAAATCCCCTCTTCCACTAAGTAATATTGGAACACAAATCCTTCACCTCTGATCACAGTACCTATCAGCTTCCTCGGCTCTACAGTATTCCCAGCAAAGTATTTATTACAGTTTACGTCAAACTATTCAATGTTCTCATAAAACATTAACCCTACGCAATGTCAATGGAGTACATGCTAAATGCAAATCTTGCAGAAAATACTTGGCAAGAGGGGTCATAACTGAGGGAGAGTTTTTGCAGAAGATTTCAGCAAGGTTCACAATTTGATGTTTTCAGCATTTTGCAGACAACCTGGAAGCCGACAGAATATCCTTGTCAATGAAATTTGCAAATGACACCAACAGTCTGGAGCACTTGCTCTATCCAGCAGCTTGGGTTGCTTGGTAACCTCAGCCCATGTGTGTATCGCAACATACTGAATTTAAGGCTGAAGAGTACTAGCTTCATCGAGAGAAAGAGGAATTGTGTTCTAAGGGGTCATAGTCTTTGAGGGAAATATTTCAGGAATCACAGTAGATAAGCAACTTTGTTGAAAAAATTGATAACATAGAACAGGCATTGTTGCTTTGGTTGTGAGTCTGACTTTGGTGAGACTGATGCCAGAAGGCTGTGTTTTGGTGCCTCTGCTTTAAGAAAGGATGCTGTAAAAAACAAAGGGTCAGAAGAAATTATCACTCTGTCTTTCATCTGTGCATTTACTTGATAATTAGTTTTCTGGAAAAAGGGTTTGTTGCCCTCAGTTGTTATTATTAAAGTATTTAGGCTTTCTGCCAAAGTGTAGCAGTAAATAACGTGGTGGTTGACCTCGCTAGTTTGATAATCTAGACTGGGAAGTACAGTATTACCCAAATTAAAGTGGGTTATATCCTTTTACATCATCTTCTCCCTGCTTGCTGTATTGTTGACTGGCAGCATAATTCCTGTAGTCAAAATAACGATCATTATAATCAGTCCTGTCCACTGTTGCAAGAATATCATACACCAGATTGTTTTGACTGCTGCTTTGTTCACATTAGGTACTTATATTAGTAAAGGTGGACCTATGTTGTCACATTTAGAGAATTACATAAAAGTTCCTGATATATTTATTCAGATTCTTGATATTTGCTTTTTGTTTTCTTAGAAAACAATGAGTGGCATTTCACATTTTTATGTTTGTTTATTTATTTAGTCCATATATTAAGGTGATTTATTAATCAAATTAGCCATTCTTTGTACTGAGTAAACAGAACAGTGTGATTTTTTCTGGATCTGCAAGATTTTAGAATTAGCAGATTTCAGTCTCTGCCATGGAGCTTTTCCCTACAGTAGAAAGTAAGATTTTCTGCCTTTATCAGCTCTCAAGAGATAGCTGTGCATGAACTAGATATTGCATAAAGCTAACCTGAATAAAGAGAAGAAAATACCTTCTCTGAACATGCAGACGAAGCTACAGATATCAAACTTGGACTAAACACTTCTGTCAGAGACTGTTTTCTTCAGTCACTTAAACTCTCCCAGCTCAGTGGTTTGATGGTCAGCAAATATTTACCAACAGAGACATTACGCTTGAATACTGCGTGTTATTTAATGTAAATCCAGATATTGAATATAAGAAGTCTGGCAGCACATTGTTAAAATTTCATTTTTAAATTTATATTGTCCTATTTGAAATGAAAGGATAATTTAAAATAAAATATATATTTAAATTGAAAAAAATGCACCTATTTAAAAAAAAAACAAACAGCAGTTTGAGCAACATCCAGTCTTGTATTAAAAAATTATGCAGGACTTCCTATGCAGGCTGCCTGCAGGACAGTGGAAAATGAAGCAAGCAGCTCTACTTTGCATGGCTATTTGGAAACCCTTGAGATGTTAAAGAAGTGAAATAGTGGCTTGCCTAAGGCAACAACTGTGTTAAACTTAGATGTTGATTTGTTTATTTAATAAGCATAACAAAAAGGCAAAATACCAAATTAATTATCTTAGTGAAAATATACAGAATTATTACCATAAAGAAAACCAATATTATTTCTTATTTAGGGAATTTCAGAACCAGATTAAATGGACACTGAGATATAAAGGGAACATTCATTTTTTGCTTCAGCTTTTAAAGACAAGGTAGCATGCAGGCAAGTATATTTGAGTTCTGTTTGGTAGTTATATAACATGAAGGAAAAAGAAGTTAAATGTGTATTTGATCTTTTCTTTTTTCCTAGAAATGCACCTTGAGTCTTAGGCACTACTCCAGCTCCCTAATGTAAAATTCTGTTCAAATGAGTGTAATGGATTTACTCTCAGATATTTTTTCTCAGATTTCAGGCAGAATTTCTGCAGTGGAAGCCAAAGGGTACTGAATTCTTTGCTGTGGGAAAAAGGCAGAGGAAAATTCAGATGAGTGTAGAAAGACGGTAAATAAAAAACATTAGCCTCTGACCCAACAACTGTCTAGAAACAAGTGCAATTATTTAGCCAAATGGTGCTGATCAAAATCTTCTTTCTCCACAGTGTGGCAATTGCTCGGCATAGAGCGCCGCTGAATAGAGAGATGTGCTTTTGACATCAGCAGGATGGAATATGCCTGCCCACAGTGAGATAGAGCAGCTATCGACTGGGCTGACAGCTATAACAAATAAAGATCTGGGCTCAGCGGGAGATGCTGAGCACCCATGACACTTGTCTTTGCTAATTCAGATTTTTGCAGGTGAATTCAAGAGTGAATATGAAGGGTCACAGTCACCTGGTTGGGGGGGTGGGCAGCAGAGGGGACATCTGAATGAGGAAATCAGTTTTAGGGAGCCTCTAATCAGTCAAGAAATGCCAGGGGCACCAGACACACAAAAAAAAGCAAATCAGATTTCAAATTGTATTCAGGGATTACCTGTTCCTTCAAGATTTTGTGCCAGAGCAGGCATTGCCTGCCTTTACCACCTGATGCTTAACCCATGGGCAGCACCCTCACTTCCTGCAGCAGTGGAAGCTCTTCGCAGCCCTCCCTTCCTCCCCAGAAATGTGTCTGTGACCCCAGGCCTGACCCTGATCCCTCAAGGGAACCCTTTCAGGGGACCCTTGTGTAACCCTCACTTTGAGGGGATGCTCTGCAGGGGTGCTCATGGCAACAGGAGGAGTTAAATGGACAGGTCCTGCTGGGGTGTTGGGTGCCAGAGTCACTGCTCTCACCCTCATGGACTCTTATTCCTCAAAATTCCCATGAACACACGTCTGTTTAACTTCTGGCATCTGATAGAGTGTCCTAGGTTTAGCCATCATCTCACACTCTTCCAGTTAACACAGAGGAGGAGTACTTAAAGAGCGAGACCTGGAGGGATTCTGGTCCATTTAAGGGCTGAGTGAACCTTCCAACATGTCAAGTTTCTTTCTGTTGTTGGCCAAAAGCAACTGTTCTCCAGAACTGGGAGCTTTGGTTAAGTGCCTAAACACAGGGAGGATCACTGTGAACTGCAGTCCTCATCCCTGTAAGTGAAGAGAGGCCTCTGCTCCTTACAGGGCACAGGCAGGCTGCTGCTCTGCTCCCGCTCTCCAGTGGGCAGAGGCAGCTCAGCCTTCCAGATTTGGGCTCTCCCAGCCTCCCTCCATTGGGCACAAATCACGGATGCCCAGCAGCAGCCCTTCCAGTGAGCACAGGATTCTGGGCTGAAGGGGTCTGCAGGGTCAGTGTGCCTTTGGCTGAAGAGCAGTGCTGCATCACTCGCGATATTAAAAATAGAAGAAATCGATGTTGCTGCAGCTGGGCTCCCTGGGGCTATGGAGTATGTCTGTGACACCCTGCCCACAGCAGCTTCCCCTGGGGCTCTGGCAAAGGGCTGCAAACTCCTGACAGACCAAGGAATTTGGGGCAGAGAGCGAGTGTTTAGCGTCTTTTTAAGCAGGAGTGCCACTTCCAAAGTACGATTCCCCCATTCTGATAGGACAGGGCAGGTTCAGTCCAGCTTAAGAGCAGTTTGGCTAAATGCAGTCCTATGTAGCTCAACATGCGTAGTGTTTCTGTATTGTAGTACTAATAACCAGTTAAAAGATAACACTTATTAGGCAGATACAGACACATTATTTGCCTGTCTTGTCAGGGTAGAAATGAGCAAAAAGCCAGAAATACAGTTCATTAGGAAGGAACTAAGCCATATAATTAGCCTAAGAAAATTGTCTTCGTAATTTTTTTCTCTCTCTCTCTTTTTTTTTTCCCTAATGGTTGCAAGGTTCTTACTATTCACCAAGGTGTATATATTGAATAGAAGAGCAGAGCATCTATATTCTGGCCTATCAACTTCATCAGGCTTGGGGAGCAGAGGGGGGAAAAAGGAAAAGAAAATATATGATTATAATAGCATGAATTATTTTATGCTGCCATATGGAGTTTAACTGGTTTTAAAAAAAAAGGAGAAGATCTCCATTTCAATGCTATTTGTTTTATAATAGAAACTTTTCTTTTCTTCATCCTTCTGCTTCCAGAGGAGTCTTATTCATTGTATTCAATCCTAGCTGAAAGGTCACTGTTGTCCTACAAGAGACCTCACTCCCTTTCCTGTCACTTCTGGATGCTGTGAATGGGGCTCTGTTTTGCTGAGGCTGAGATCCATCAGTGGGAAGGTGTACTGGGAGCAGCTGAGTATTGCCCTCCGCTCCTGGGGGTCAAGTGTGTCACCCCTGGATGCTGCAGAAATTGTGGGAGGAGCGGGATGGGCAATCCCACCAGTCCTACTGGCTCTGACCCTACAGCACTCAGCATCCTGACCACCCTTCCACTGCATTGTGCCATGAATTTAAATTAATTCAATCTCTTTGATAGATAGTCTCCTAGATAGGTAATCTTTAGTTTTATATTAAATTTCTTAGTCTAGGTATTTAACATTTGTATTTGTATACACATTTTTCTTTGTGCAATCCTGACTTTGACAAGGCATTGATGAAGTAACACATCCTGCAATATGAAGCAGTCAAAGGGCTCCTCATTCCAACTGCATTCTGACATTTCTAATTACAGTAATTATGTTTCATTTTAGTTTTTTCTTATGGTATTCAGTAGGAGTTCTTATGGAGTGAAACTCAAGTCTGTGTGAATAATGCTCTGGGCTTTTTCCTGTGATACTGGGAGAGGGTGTGCAGGAAGGCTGTTGCCATTCCAGCTTGTGCTGTGAAGAAATAAGAGATTAATTAACCAGTATGAAATGCAGACAGGACTCTATCATAAGGCTAGTCAGCTCGGTGATTTCACTGGTTTGTGATCAGAGACTTTTGGCTGCACTGGATGGTGTGAGTCAGAGTAGAACGAAGAGCAACAAGCCTAGCCCTAGAGGAGGATTTGAGCTCTAGGAGGAAAGGACAGTCTCAGACCCTCTGGCAACATGCTCATGGAGAGATGGTCTGTACTTCAAGAAATGGCTGTGAGGGCATAAAGGGACCTTTATCTGCTTCTATTTTCATACTTCCTAAATTAAACTGTGCCTATGTGCCTTTACAAGCATTATCTCTCTCTTCACTTGCTTATAGAAACTCAGACCAGCTCCAAGTTCTTGCTATTAATAGGAAACAGATATTTGAAGAAAAGAAACAAAAAAGACTCATTACTTGCAGGTAGAATCTCAGAGGGAATAGGATATAAACAGCACAGAACAAAACTTTAGAGAGTCTAGCTGCTGGTGCTTGGCATGCTTTTATTCAGTGTCTGCAAAAGGAGATTTAGGGCAAAGCTGAAAACACTCAAGAGACAGAGCAGGGTGTACGTGTAACGTCAGGAACTCCTGTCAAAATTAGCAGAGTTTCTGAGAAAAAAGGAGTAAGAATAGCTAAATACTATTTTGCAAAAAAGCTACATCAGTTTAATTGTAGCCTTTCAAAACATCTAACCTCAAATACACAAGGAGCCTCAGAGGTTTCAGACTGATGATTTGAAAGTATGATAAGGTTGCAAACAATCTGTTAACTTTGACTTAACTGTAGTCTTTTTTATCCTTAATTATTGGTGATACTTTCCATGTATTGCCACAGAAAAGGACAGACTAGAGACTCCTAAAATATGACTCTTGTAAGGCAGTGAGAGCGTACATATCAAAATGACCAGAAAGGGACTAGAGCAGTCCCCAGGTAATTAAAAAATAAAAATTATGCTTGTAAAAATGATAATATGCTTTATAACACTACATTTAAGCAATTGTAATTTCAGTCTTATGGAGCAAAGAGTGCAATCACTGAGATTTAACTTTTAAGTAGTGGATTTAATTGACACTGCTTCAAAAATATTCACAGCCCTTCAATAGCTGGTATTGTCTCTCCCCTTACCTTACATGATTGTTTTAATTTAAACTAGCTCCCTGCTTGGTGCATAGAATTATTGCCGAAAATACGTCTTTCTTCAGCAAATGATTAGCTAAATCATCCTTTTATTTACAAGCAGCACTGTGTCCCTGTGCCCTAAATCTTGCTAGTTGGAAGAGTGGGAGGGGAAGCAATTTAATTAAGTTAACTTTATTGACCCACTGGAGCTGTTGTTTAATAGCATGGCTCCCTGGAGTGTAGTGCAGGTAAATTGAATGAATGCCACAGAATATCGCTTCCCTGCATTGCATATTTCAAACTTCTGCCAGGCAGTTTGGGATGAGCAGCCAATCAGGAAAAAGGTTTTCCCAGCCTTGCTGGTGTGGCTGGCATTTCCCGCTATGCTCCGAACGAGGTGCCGGGTGTTACCCACGCGTTCCTCTGAGTGCATCAAGAGGGATAACTCTGGGACTCTGTGTTGTGCTCAGCTGCTGCATTTGGAAGGAAACTTTGTGGATTGGCTCTTCTGCCATGTATCCAAAAATGCTTTTTTATGAAGGAGAAAAACTAGCGTGTGAGTCTGAATGAAAAGTGCTGTGAGTAAACTATTTAATATTAAAACCTCGATACACTCATTCTGCATGAGAAATCAGACTCCAGAACGATAAGAGATATCTTCTGGAGCTATGCTTGTCATTAAGTACTTGGGAACAAAATTGCAAAACTTCTTTCTTTAACAGTTTTTTGATAAAACAAAAGCTGCAAAGACTTCCACAATGTATACTCATATATAATAGTGCCTGGTACTATTTCAGTTACTGTTTCTGTTGTTAAAATCTTTGTCCTAATGTCTTATTGGTATATAAAATGAGTACAACTGCTCCTCTGCAGCTGACTGAAACACACACCCTTTTCTGCACTGTTCTTCAACACTGCCCACTGAATAATAAAAGACAGTATCTCAGTCTGTTGCACCTGTACTTTCAATCACTTCTTCTAAAAGTCAAGCCAGATATGTAGTTCTGCAATGTAACAGAAACTTCCTACAGCGTTTAACCCTTGAAGAATTTAACTTTCCTTGATTAAGGCTGAGACCTGAAGATCCAGCCCTACAGTTTTGCTTGAAGAATTAAATACAGCCACTTAGCTAATTTATATTTCATTCTGGAAAATAAGAGGTAGAACTTTAATTACAATTCATACTTTTCTTATACTCATTCAATTCCATGTTTGAAAAAGTTTGTGTGTAATTTTTTATTTATCTAAAAGCAGATTTTTCTTTGCTTCAAACTGCTGGTTTTAATTTTAAATGCCAGTGAAATGAGAGAGGTGGGTTGTAGGGGAGGGGCACTGTTCTTTCTGATGTGGACCAGAGTAGTTGAGAGACGCAGGTAAGTTTCAAGCATGTAAATCCTTCATTAGGTTAGACCTGTGTGTCTTCTAACAATCACATTTAAAGAGTTGCAGTGATTTTTGCCCCCATGGCAGGCTGATTATGACACTGACTGTACTTTAGAATGTCATTTCTCATGGCACTGAGGCACTTTTGGGGGTAGTCAGCCCTTAGGGCAATCATTTTCAGCTTCTCTCCTGACCTTTATGTCGTAATATGCCATGGACATCCTCAGAAGTGGTGCCAGGAGCTTTTAATGTAGAAACCCAATCCGTGGTGCAGCTCAGAATCTGTCCCTCTGCTCCAAGCTCTGGCCCATGATGTGAAGTCCAGAAGAATTAAACTGCTTTTAATTCAATGTTAGATTAACGTGGCTTTTGACTGGCACTGCATGTTTGTGTGTTTGCAGAAAATGGTGATGTCTTGCATGGGTAACCCCAAGCAACCTGCTAGGTGATATTCTTCAGTGCTCTGTTATTTTAGTTTCATTAAATGTGTGCTTTGGCAGCCATTGCTTGAAGTTCATATTCCATATCTGTGCAGATATTCTGAAAGCCTTATTGTGTATGTAATAGAATGAGAAGAAAACATATTTCCATGATGCCTCCCCACAGTTCCTTCCAAGTGCAACAGACAAATCACAGTGAATCATAAGTGTTTTCCTGCATTAGAATGCATATTGTATTTTTAGGTGAAGTTCTTTAAAGGTGTTAAAATACAAATACGTTATAAATGCCTTCATTTTACTTTTACTTGATTACAGTTTTAAAGGACTATTAAATCAATGTTTCTAATACTATTTATTTAGTATGTTTAATTTTTAACTTAAAATTATTTAATCCATGCTTATATTAGTACCAATATAAATTAATACATGCTAATTGATGGCTCTGGGTGAGGCACAGAACTCATGCCTGACGCTACTTTAGACTTCCGTGTGTGTATTTTTTGGTGGAAAAATTGAATTTAAGCATCTCCCCACCCCTCTCCACAGCCTTCCACCTATCTCTGCCCCTTTCCTTCCCACTGTGCTGGCATAGGTTTTTTTGTAGGTCTGAAGATTACCTTGGAAGATTACCCAGCTCCTTTCTTTTTCTCAAAGTCCTTTATAAAACGCGGAGCAATGCGTTCACCTGGTTTGCAGTGTAGCCTCCAAATCATTGCTCCAGTGCAACTGGACATGCATCATGGGAAAGGGAGATGACTCAGTTCAGGCAGGCCAGGGAAAAGTGCCCATCAAACCACCACCGGATTTTAAGATGTGCCATTTGCTTGATGCTTTAGCCTGTAAACTCTGCACAGACACACTTAAATAATAGTAATGGTGTTTTTTCTGAACTAAATCTTTGCTGAAACTTTTGCCAGTACGAAACAACATTTAGGGTTAGATTTAGTTTTTGAAATTTGAAGGTTTTACGAGTTTGGAGGTTTTTAATGCCAAAAACTAGGGGGAAGCATATGTCAGTGCACTTATACCACAGATAAGGGCCATCTGTTTATCTTAGAATTGGGTGCAAGGAATTTATACTTTCTATACTTAAAAGAGTTTGCTGATTTACTAGTTGAATTTGGGTTTTTTTTTTTCTAGTACCACGTATATCAAGTGGATAGAAATAACATACCGTAACTTTTCCCCTCCAGCTACTAGAAGAAGCTTTTTCTGTGGTTGATCTTTCCCACACCTAAGGGACATTGAGGCAGAAGTTTTACAGCTGCAGAGGGATGGCATTTTCTATGCTCCAGCTGTTCTGCTTAAAGGTGTTCCTGCTTTCCTCTGTCACTGCCACCCAGCAGCTGGCAGTGCTGCCCCTCTGGTTTTGCTGGTGGGGTGGCTTGTATGGTTGCTCCTTAGCCTGAAACCTGCTAACCCAGCCAAGCCAGTTCAGATCCACAGTTCACACTGCCTAAAATAAACTGACTTGTTCCGCCTCGAGAATTTGAGAGTGTTCATGCAAACCTCTCTGCTGGCACAGCTGTGGGGCAGGGTATGAAAAACTGGGAGAAGTAATGTTGTCAAACCAGTGCAATGCTGTGTGATAAGTTTGCTATTCCCTAAGTCTGAACCACTTTAAACACAAGAGAAGGTGGCAGAAGTGGCTGTAGCTTGGTTGTGTCCAGCAGACTTGCATTCAGGTGTGATGCTAAGCATGCAGCAATAAGTAAACCCATACGCAAATATTTTTGTTCACATTGATATTTAAACATTCATGCACAGTTTTCTCTCCTCTAAAAACTAGAGCTTGCTTATGCCTGCCTTTTGGAGTTGGTTTTCTTTACTTCGCATTAATTGATGGTTCATTTATTTAAGCAAGTAGAGATCAGTGATGATGTGCCCAACCGTTGCTAGACAGGAGACAAAACTTTGATTTAGACTACAACGTCATCTCTAAGTCAACCAGTTAGAAACATAAGAGTTGATTAGGAGGTGCTCTCAGCAGCTCATGGAGCTTAACCTGGCAGCAGACAGCTAATGCTCCATAATCCCAGGCATGGAAAGGCCTAAGGAGTTTGAAGAGTTCAGTTTGGTAATTTACTAGGAAATCCCTTATCATTCCTCCAGAAGAAAATTTAAGTATATGGAGAAGATAACATGGCCTGGAAACCACAGAAGGAACTCAGATGCTGTACAGGATTGATTAATCTCTTTGACCTCAGTCAGAAGCCCGTTGCTGCAATATCTAAGTGGATTGTCTGCCTTATTGTGTATTACCATGAAAGGATGGCAACAACAGTGTCACAACAAGATCCACTCTCTGCTGCAAGGTGTACCATCAACAAAATTGCTGTTTAAATCCTCTACCGCTAGATGACAGTAACCTGTATGAGTAGAATTAACAGAAGCAGCAGGAGAAGAAATGTAGTTTCTCAGCTTGGACGTCACATATGAGAATTAATTAAGCCCAGTGGGGTTTTTCTTAAATAAAGGAGGTTAAATAAAATCATTGAGAGAAACCTAGTTCCCTTGCATAAATGTGGTGTAGCATTTCAAAAACCCTGACAACAGGAGAGAAGAAAAAGCTCACAGGAGAGAAACCTTGTTATTACAAAATCCAGGAAGTCTGAAGGGAACTCTGTAGTACAGTGGCAGTGGAGGAATTCTGGTTCAAGAAGCTACTTCAAAAGCACATCAGTCAAGTCAGACATGGTATTTTAAAGACTATTATTGAAGCACAAAAGGCCAGTAGCAACCAACATCATAATTTCCAGCAGAGAATAGGAATTAAGTAGTCATTTCAGTATTTTATTTTATGGTCATAATTAACTGTCTTCCGCACTCAGGTTATTAGATATCCCTTAGCTGTCTTCTGCATCCACAGAATCACAGAATCAATTAGGCTGGAAAAGACCTCTGAGATCATCGAGTTCAATCTTTGACTGGACACCACCACATCAACTAGGCCGAAGCACTGAGTGCCACGTCCAGTGTTTCCTTAAACACCTCCAGGGACAGTGACTCTACCACCTCCCTGGGCAGTACGTTCCAGACTTTATTCACCCTCTCTGTGAAGAAAGGTTAATTGGACAGGAGGAGAGCTGCTGGGTTGTTCTTAAAACCTATCCTGTTTCTTGGCCCTGAGGAGAGGCTGAAAGAATGATTTGGGGTAAGAAAGTAATATTCAGATGGCCTAATATCCAGGTAAATTCCTGTGTCAGATGTTGCCTGAAGTTTTTAAGTCAATTAAAAGGAAAGAATTAGACACAGAAACTAGTGTTCTTACATAGGCCCTGTGACGACGGCTGATAGCTGGTATATAAAGAATATCTAAATGCAAGTAAGTATCACTCAGTCACCTTCCTCTTTAACTAGTTCTTTTATGGAAGACGGAAATGTAGGAATATCAATGGTGCCACTTGAGCATAGCAAATTCACAGCTTTATTTGTGTTCTAGATTACCAGTCACAGATTGTCATGGTGCCCTGACTGAAAACACAAAGTATCTTGTTAATCTGTGTGTGCTAATAGATTTTCTGTGTTGCAGAATATGAATATCATTTTGAATAATTCTGCTCTTGTAAAGTGTATCATTTCTACTCTCCGTAAATACTTGGTCTTTTAGCAATAATTCTTGATATTTTTAAAGATACAGGTTCTAATTTATATTTGGGAGTTATAATTACTTATTGAAAAAAGAGCCCACTGAAATACCTAGCCATTACTACTCGATACGATTCCATGTGGAGTGGATGCAATCCCCATAATTCCAGTTAAATAAGAGATTGCCTACATACTGGCCTATTTCATGGGTTTTACATCTAAGAATAATCAAAGAGAAAAACCTAATGTTCTGTCTCTAGATTTTCTACTTTTTATTTCAGATTCCACTCTATGGCTCCATTGTGGCAGAAAAGAGATGCTTTCATGCCTGTGATATAATCATATTCTGAAGCCCCAGGCCTTGCCCAGTAAAACTAGTTCTGATGAGTAACTTCATTTAATTTAAAAGCACATCTAGCACTGGGTGAGGAGGGGAAAAACATTTTTTGTGAAGTTTGACCCCACATACGCATCCAGCAGTCTGGAAGAGTTTCAGAGATGAGCAAAATCCACTGTTTACCATGGAGCTGCAGTCGTGCATGTCACGTACAGCACCTGTTCTTGGCTAGAATAGTTCTGTAGGTCACAGGACAATCAAAAGAATGGTGGCGTTTGCTTCTGGGGCACCTGCTGAACAGACATTACTGTAGACTGTGTTTAGATCCTATTTAATCATAAAATCATAGAATATGCTGAGTTGAAGGGTACCCACCAAGAACATCAATTCCCACTCCTGGCCCCACACAGGACACCCTAAGAATTCTACCATGTGTGATTCTTGCATGAAGTACTGGAAATTAAAAAAGCTGCTGGTTTTCATCCTTGTCTATATGCTCCATCAAAAGGAACAGCATAAATAGAAGGTGTCTGGGTGGGAATAAAAGGAGAAGGAGGGAATGACTGGCAGAGTTATGTAGCAGTAGCATAGCAGAGACCATGGGAAGAGAGAAGAGGAACAGGAGGAAGGGCAACTATATGAGTAGCAAAGAGGAGAAAAGAGACCAACAGACTGGGAGAAGGGAAACACGCAATGATAGAAGGGCCAGAAAACTGTTAATGGAAAAAATGAGAGCAGAGAGAAGAAAGAGAGATGGCACATTTTGTTATTTAATGTAAGGCTTAATGTGCCAGGTACTCAGAAGAATTTTTAATCCAAATAAGGGAACTGAGTCATCTTCTTAACCTGAATTCTCTAAGCATTCCCCTATGACCAGATGAATGTATGTGTCATCTCATAATGTGATTATGACAGAAGATGCAAGCAAAGCAGGTTTGAACCCAATATCTGTAGCATATAGGGACAGCTCTTAGGAAAGTTGGGAACAGATGGAAAGTCAGTGAACCTACCCAACTTTTAAAGCAGAATGCTTGAGAAAGCTGCTTTTATGTTGGAAATACTACTTAAAGATCAGCACAAACACACACACACCCCTTCACTTTCCCACTCAAAGAGGGAGAATTGATAGCTTAGTCCTTTGGGTTTAGCTACATTTCAGCTCAATGAGCTATGCAGATCTTGATCCTGTATTAATTTTTTAGCCATAAAAATACTTCGCCTACTCACCTTATAAGCAGCTGGGTGCAGCACAGACATTATTCAGTCAATTTTTTCTGCAGAGAAAAAAATAACAAATTCCTGCCAATGAGCAAAAAGAACTTAAGGCAACATCCATTTACTTGTGTTCATTTGACATGGCTTTATAAGACACTGTACAATATTGCAGCTTGTTGCTCCTCAGGAATGTTTCATATCTCATTTATGTTGTAGGGGTGAATTTGATTTCTCTATCTGCTACCCTCTCCCTGCATCCATGTGTGACATTGAACTGCATTGCTTTGGCCAAAATTACCAAAGTAATTTCTGTAATACAGTCCTAAATGGCACTCTCAGATTTAAGGTGAGATTATTTCTAAAAATACTTCTGTATAACTTGAAGAAGAAAATGTTATAGAAACTGAAATTTTGACTATGTTTCCTACAGGTTTCCTTACTCTAATGCATACATGTTGCACTATTTGCTTTTCATGCAAGAAACACTGCGAGAAGTTTGGGCACAGATTAGTTAAAATAATTTTATTCATCAGCTATGTGTGGAAACACAGGATACGGAGAGAGCCGTCAGTAGGCTGAGATAATTTAAAGTGATACTGCCAAATTCTCAAGTGCCACTTCAGTATGGTAGTGGATTCATGTTTAATCATTACCTTAAAATGTGTTGCAGACTCCAAAGTGGTCTGCTTTACAACGGGAACATTTTGAAAAACTAAAAATGTGAGGGCTCAATAAGAACCCTGCCCAGATGCTGTAAGGGTTGTAGGACAATTCAGAATCTGAAATGAGAGTTGGTTCCCTCCCTTCTGTTACCAATAAGGTTTGTTTTTGTGCCTGTGTGATAAAACAATATATGGTGAACCATAAGGTCTGGGAAACTAAAGTAACAAATTAATGACTACTGTGATTTTCAAGCCCATTGATCTTTCTCCTTCTCCAGGATGGGGACGGCACTGTGAGCTACTATCAATGTAGCATTTACTGAAAAAAAGCAATGCTAGGGGAAGTTAAAATTAGAGCAGTCTTCAGTTTTTGCAATATTAGAATATAGATGATGAATCACAGTCAATGTAGATAAACCACTTATCTTCATAACGCTGATGCAGGATGGGAGAAAGCGCTCCCCATTCAAATATCCTGTTGGATGCCTGTATACTATCCGACAGGCAGTAATCAGGGCAAAGCACTACTGAAATTAATCCCTATAATAAACTGAGGGGTTTAATGAAAATCCTGATGACAAATTGTTTCTGTTGTTCCCTTCACCGTTTTCTCTCTTGTATCCTAGGTTAATTACGTGGCATTTTAAGAGAAGCTTTTTGAGCATACTATACATGTTGAAGGAAAAGTAAAATGCTGTCAGTTTCTGGAATTGTGCAGATTCTCACAAACACATATGGATTTAATTCTGATAGTGTTTTATTTCATCATTTATATTTTTACCTGTCAACCACTCATTCAGCTTCTCTCAGCACTACAGGTGGGAACAAAAAACTGGTATTCTCTCTTTTGCTTGACTTATGTAAATAAAATGAAAGAAGCATTAATTGCACATCTTACAACCTCATGATTTAGGACTAAAAAACACAATTACAGAATGTTTAAATTAGGCACTGCTGTGAGTTGCAAAGCAGGCAAGACAAGGTTGCTGAAAAGTGAAACAGATGTTGACAGGCAGCAAGCAAAATTCATGGGATGCTGAGTTGGGAGGGGTTCTTTGTAATCTCTCTTAATTTTATTTTCCAGCCATATTGTCAGACTCAGTCATGGATCATTATTTACAAATTAGTATTTAAAATTATAAATAATCTAAATTATTCATAGTCAATAAGCATTAAACATCTCTACTCCATTACTTTTCATTTCACCTTAGTGAATGAACACAATTTAGTGACTATGGCTTCTTGTAAAAGTTCAGTTGCGTCTAAATTGACTTGGATAGACAAAAAGGGTTCATTTAGGTAATTTTTTTTACACTTTATTTTTTTGAGAATCTTATGTCTGAGGTGAACAAGTACTTTGAGCAAAACCTTAAAGTTTCCAGGACAGTAACAGCAAATGAAAACAGAGGGTTCAACAGCTCATTCTGGGAACTGTTTGGCAGGTTCCCGTGGGAGACTGTCTGGAAGGGGAACGGGATGGGAATGGGGATGGGGAAGGGGAAGAGGAAGGGGAAGGGGAAGAAATCCCAGAGAGGATGCTGCTCTCTGAGAACAACCTCCCCAGACCTGGGCTCAGCACAGCCCACCGCCCACACAGTCACACAGGTAGAATAGACAGGCAGGGAGCTCCAGCTTCTCTCCAATGCAAAACAGCAGAGGAGGCCAAAGAGGGCTACTCGGGAGCAGAGCATTGTCAGTCATGTAGTC
>VYZT01044328.1:34280-71937 GCA_013400735.1 Pomatostomus ruficeps | reverse complement strand
CTTCAACAGTTCTATGATTCTATATTATAAAAACATGGTTAACCAGTATTTCAAATTCTCTATTAGAAAACAGAAAACAGTGACCTTTACTTCCCGTTGCCAAGGGAGTTTAAGCTTTAAAACATTAATTAGAAGAGGTGTAGTGTGTAAATGTTTCCATTTCCCAACCCAACCCTTGGAGTGAAACATTCATACCCAAATCCCATCCCCGTCCTGAGCTCAGCAGCTCAGTCAGGAAGTGAATTCCCTCCTGGAACTCCATTTTACACCCCCTGTGTTGGAGATCTGGAGGTTTGGGGTGCTGAACTCGGAGCTGTTCCTGTTGGGAGCGTTGCGGGAGCTGAACAAAGCTAACGAGTGTAAGAGGGCTCCTCTGGCTTTGGAGGTTTCGATGTTCTGCTCCTGGGAGATCTGAACACTTATCTGGTCCAGGCTGCTCCTTATCCAGCTGCAGGTGAGGAGGTTTGTTATGGAGCCACACCTGGCCAGGCTCTCTTCAAAAAACTGTTTGTAGAGCTCGGCCACTTTGGCTTCCATGTACTTGTTGAGCGTGGAGTTGGAGAGGGGCTCCTCAGTGAGCACGATGCTCCTTTCTCCAGCTGCTTCTCCAGGCAGGGACATCCCACTGGGCTTCTTGGGATGGTCACATGGAGGGGACTGACCCGGGGGAATATCTACGGAGAGCAGGACGGGGCCGTCGGGGAGCTCATCCCACACGTGGTCCAGGACACAGCCCGAGTCACACGTGTGGCCCCCCACGCGGTCCCCCCCGATCTGCAGGTCGGGATAGTTCTGGTAAATGCTGTTGCAGGGCCAGGATCGGTACAAATCCACCTGGTCCAGGCTTCCCCCTCTCCCGGGGATATGCAGAGCTGGGGATGCAGTTCCTTTGGCCAGCATTCCCTGATCCTGTGCAGGCTCCTCTTCTAGGGATCCCCATCGAGGGCTGCTCCCGGTTTCCACTTCGCTGCTTCTGGCAGAGAGCTCCTCCCGCTTCTCACATCCATCAGCAGAGACTTTAATTTTTGGGATGTCTACAAGTTTCTGTCTCCAGATTCCCTCTTTAGCCTTTTGGGATGCGGGAGATTTGCGAGGCTTATCTTGATGACAGCTTTCGTTATAGATGAGCCTCGTTAGGACGCCTTCTGCCAGCATGGTGATAAGCGTGAGCATCAGGGATCACCAGAGTTCCAGGGAGCCCTGGGATGGAAACACAGGCACAACACAACAACAGCTATCATTCAACAACTATTATATAATACTTACATCATTATTATTGTTATTATATTATTATTATTATTATTACCGAACAGTGCACTTCTCACAAAGGCACTGATTTTCCTTTCTCTCTCAAGCATTTATTTTTAGCAAACATTAAACTGCATGATTTTGCTCTTTACCATGTCCACGGAAATCATTCTGAAGATACAGGGAGGGCATTAATCAGCTGCTTCCTCTGTAACATCCCTTCTGCTCCCAGGTCTCTTCTGCGTCGTGGCTACTTGAGACAGATTGCACTTTATAAGCTGTAAAAATCAGCAAAATCATTTTACTTGTCGGTATCAGTACCATCAGTAATTAATCAATATTTTCCATTAAAAACCAACAATTTCCAAGAGCTAAAGAGGTGACACAGAAAGGAAATAAAGATTAAGCTCCTATTTAGAGGTTGTTTCTGACTTGAGCCCTCCTGTGAGGTGCCAAGGAGGTTCAAAAAAACCAGAGAGTTCTGCAAGTATGATAAAACTGTATTCAAAATGCAGATCAAAGGTGTTTAGAGTCCATCTTAATGATGAACTTAAAAGACATAAATAGTTAATTTGCCTTCCCCAATGGTGATAATAGTGAAGAGATAAGTGTCTGAAAATAATTTACTGCACTTAATGATTCGTTATCATTCCTTTCCGATTCACCTACTGTTAAAATCAATGGGAATCTTCACATTAAGAGCCTGACCCGAACTCACTGAGGAGAAGATCATCACCACTGCTCTTACGGAGGAATGGGAAACATAAGCATAAGGAAATCATTCAGCTCTTCAAATATCCTTTTAATCTCTGCACAATTCAAGAATCCACACACCCACAGCGTGCTCGTGGCTCAACACTCCTCACCATGCCCCTACACCCTGGTGTATTTGAAATTTGCTACACCGGGTCATTTTCGATCCCAGAGCTCCTTCCAGGAGATATTGTAAAACTTCAGTTATTTGAGAGAATGGAAATTTTCACCTTCTCCCCAAAATCTACACATTGGCACAGCACAGGTGTTGTTTTTTCATGTTTTTGGGTTTCTTTTAGTTTGACTGTCACAGTTCCCTCCCTGAAGATGAAGGGAACACTGGAATTTCGAGGCCAAAGCAGGCAGGAAAGGCAGCAGAGCCGGCTACATTAGCTTAGCTGGTTATCTACAGACTCATTTACATATGCAAAAAGAAGGGCAACACTTTTTTTAAGCACTTAAGGGACTTAATAAACCCATTTTCAAAGAAAAAACTGGCAGTCTAAATCTTGCTAAAGGTCGACGGAATTTGGAATGCTGTGTGCCTTGCAGGACGTGGGTGACCAGGTCCTTACCCTGCTCTGTAGGACCTCAAGGTACTCAGCTCCTTACCTGCTGATAAATTTTGGTTTGTTGCTGCTCATGTGGAGCTAAAATATGGTAATCTTGGAAAAACTGGTCTCCTCCAAATTAAGTAAGTGGTTCCCATATTCTGGAACAAAGCATAAGGGGAAAAAAAGGCACAAAAAGCCCAACTTACCAAGTTCTGTGGGGTCCAAGGCGGATTTCCCCGAGCCCAGACTCTCCTGCTGCAGCTGCTGGGAGAGGGCAGATGGCCACACACCCTTTCCTCACTGCTGGCTGTGCAGAAAGAGCCTGACGCACTCTTGATGCAGTTCCCCCGGGTTTTGAACTCATAAAACAGAAGTGATCCCGCTGGGAAAGGGCACGGTTTTTGAACACGGAGCGAGGGCTAAGTCTAAAAGAGGATGTTTGAAAATGAATTGAGATGTTCCTGCCCACAGTGCGATGCCGAGGAGCTGCTGGCTGCCAGGGCAGGGGGAAGGAGCAGAGGGTCAGGGCTGTGCCGGGCGGAGCGAAATCGGAACCAAATTCCACTTCCATGGGCAGGAGGTCGGTGCTGCTCAGCTGACCTGTGGACTTGCAGCACTTCCCCTCTGCAAACACGCAGCTAAATTTGGGGTTTTGTGACATGCCACTGATGGGAAAGAAGTTGGCAACTTCCTTCCATCCGGATTTTGATGAAACACCCTGCGTCTGTAACATGCAAACATGACAATGCGCCAATTTGAAAGCAGCAGCCAATGGACAGCTCTGCACAATCGTGCTGCTCATCGACCAAAAGCACTTTTTTGGGGCTCAAAAATTACTTCTGGCACTTCCCAGGTGCCCCCATGGTGGTTTCAGGTGTCCTCTTCAAGCTGAAGCCAAGTTCACACTCTGAGCCACCCCTCAGCACAGGATCCAGCCCACAGACAAAGAGTTTTCTGTTGGTGCCTTTTCTAAATTTCCTTTTTCTCAGAAGACAAAAACCCCCTATGAATCAGAAGTTGAATTTCATCTAAGGACCAGACACAAGATTCTAAAAAGACACTTTTTAATGAAAGGAGCAAGACAGAAAGCCCATCCAGTCCCCCCTCCTGCCATGGGCAGGGACACCTCCCACTGTCCCAGGCTGCTCCAAGCCCTGCCCAGCCTGACCTTGGACACTCCCAGGGATCCAGGGGCAGCCACAGCTTCTCTGGGCACCCTGTGCCAGGGCCTCCCCACCCTCACACGGAAGAATTTCTTCCTAATATCTGATCTAACCCTGCCCCCTGGCAGTGGGAAGTCGTGTTGTGCCCTAGAAATTAGGAGCAATTCTGGCCATGCAGGTTCAATGGAGTCTCTAAAATTACCTCTCTTCCCTCCTTTTCACCTGTATTCCACAGAAGACTTCAGTTTTTATTGAGGCAAAATGAACGCTGTTTTTATTCCCACCAAATGTATATAAAATCCATTTCATATTTAAAAGCTGTTCAAAATTACCTGATTTTTAATCACCTTACATGAGCAATTTCTGCGCAGAAGGTGTGGCTGGGACTCCAGCAGAGTCGCTGCCCACAGTCTTGGCAGGCAGGAACCAGGGTGGATCAAATTCCGAGTAGTTTTAAACCACGCCAGGCTTGTAATTAGTGCCAGCTGCAGCTGGAATTTTTGTGCAGCTGTTTCAACAAAACACGAAAGTAATAGGGAGAAGGGGGGAAATCAAGTCAGGTAATTTGTCTGGAGTGATTAAAAGCAAGTCAGCTTCTATTTCATACCCAGCAAGCTGATCTGCGGAAGGTGTCCCTGCCCGTGGTGGGGCAGGAATGAGAGGAGCTTTAACATCCCTTCCAACACAAATCAGTCTGGGATTCTCTCATTAAATGCATCAATATCCAAGGAAATCAATGTATTCTCTCAATAAGAGCTTACCAAAAAGAAAATCCCTTTTATTGACAAAAATAAAGTCAGAACAAGATGGAACCAAAGTTATTTCAGAAGCTGAACATAGACTGCAGTTTGGGGAAACAGCAAGGTAAGGATGTTAGAATTTAGAGATGAATATATATTGAAAAAGAAAAAAAAAGTTACTCTTATAGTATCATTCATATATGGAAAAAATTAATACTACCATACTTAATGATATTATAGAAACTATGGCTGCATGTAAATGAAGTCCACTCTTTCAGCACAGGCTGAGTACTTTGGATGGACATACACATGAAACAGATATTGAGTGGTTTGAAAGGTTTTAGTTGGGTTTTTTCCCCTAAGGACAGCTGTTATGGGCTCTTTATTTTCCATTCCAAAGGGAATTTCACTCGAACACACCGACACCAAGGCGCTTTCCATAATCGCCTCACGCAGCACTCACCGCCCGCCCCGCCCTCAGCCGCCGCTTAAATAGAGGAGGGCGTGGTTTAGCAATGATTGACATCTGCACCACCCAATAGGAAGGCGGGGAGAGTCCGACTCGGCCGCTGATTGGCTGCCGGTTGCCGCAGCAACGGCGCGCGGCGGCGGCGCTGCGGGGCCCGAGCGCCATTGCGGCCCCTCAGAGCGGCGCGGGCGGGACTGGGGCGCGTTCCGGGCGGTAAAAGGTGTTTGGGATCCCCTTCGCCTCGTACAAACACAAAATAACTTGCCCTGTGTGCTGCGAAGGGGCTCAGGAACCAACTGAGGCCACGTGGGAATTATAGAGCTGCTGATATTGTATTCATGATGTGCTGAATTCAAGATTTTGATATACTGAGCGAATTAAAATGAAGAAACGGCCAAGTCCCTGATGATATCTTCAATAAACCAACCTCTGAGAGAAGGAATTATTATAAGGAGTTGTAATATATAAGAATTACATATTGCTATATTGTGTATGTATATAAATAAATACATAGATACATACAATAATGCACATAATGATTACTATATATTACTGTTACAATATATATAGGGCCAAGCCTGATACTTCATGAATACAACACATGTATTTTGTACTAAATATATGTTTTGCATATTCAGTGCTCACTGCTCACCTGTAGTAATCCAGTAATTTCTACTTCATCACCTGGACTTTTACAATCCTTCTGCATTTCCAAAAGTTTACCAATACAGTCCAAAATTTTTAATAATAAACTTCAAAATTTATTTTATTAAACTTCATCATGAACCTTTCAATGTAAAACATTCTACCAAGATGACAGAATATGGGTGAGTCACAGAATATTCCTCCAGGAAACTTGGTAGGAGGTAACAGTTTGGGAATGATTTATTTGTGCCATGGGATTAGGATCTGAGCAATCTGGTTGTCACACATTGTATGCACATGTGTAGCTTGGTTTTTAAAGGTTTTGGAGAAGTATTTGCATTGGACTCTACACTAATGAGTAACAACTGGATTTTTAAGACATTTTAATAAAACCAGGAAAAGCAGCGATTTTTCTGAGTTGTGCAAGTGGAGCGGATACACAGGGGCTGTAAATGGGATCCATTACAATTCAGAAATGGCTTTCATGGCCCTTTTCCCGTCTTATGGAGCAGCTCTAGGACACTGCAGAAGGACAAGGGTGAGGGACGAGCAATGATCTCCCTGCAAGGACAACTCTGAGTGGCTGTGCTTTAGCTGCTCACACAGAAGCTGGTCCTGTAAAAATTACAAATCCCTCTTAGATAAAAGTTCAGGCTATTGGTTTCCTCCAGAGGATGTGAAGTCTGGAATTTGGGCAGGTCAGAGGCAGGGAATGTGGTTTCTGTAACTCCGCAGATCTTCCACGTGGAGCAGAACTTCAGCGTGTGAAGCTGCTGCTCTACCCAACAAACGGGAGGTAAAAGCGAAGTTTCAGTTTAAAATGTATCCCGCACTGCCCTGTGGCAACACAAATATGAAATACCACAGCTCCCTGCTGTGCTCAGCATAAAGCTAATTAATTACAGTTTGTAAACGAGCAGCGGAGGGCTGGGGGAGCTCTGGGTGTGGGAGCAGCTGCTGCGTCCCGGCCGCTTCCGACCTGTCCCTGCCTTGGGGAGTGAGTGGGAAAGCAGGATAATGAGGGAAAGAACCCAAACCTTGACACACTCTTTTAGATAGGTGTATCCTAAATTAAATCCCATTTAGTAATTAAATCCCATTAGCTGCAACAGGTGAGAGATCCAACCCAGCAGACCTCACCCACAGCAGCAGTGGATCCCTGATGTTCACCTTGTAGAAATCCTGAACTTTTAAAAAGCAGTATTTTCACCCGAAAACTCCACTTCTTTCAGCTTCTGACTTCAAACTGTGAACAAAACATGCAAGCACGTCATGGTGTGAGAAAGTGTTCTAAAACAACTTTATTGGAATGATACAGGAATGGTTAATATGCAGGTTAAATCCTCAATGCCTGCTTTCTACATAGGAAAAAAATAAGAAAGAAAAGAACCAATTCAGTTCTTGCACCCATGGAAACAGAAAACCAGCACAGAGGTAACAGATTCCTGGCACTCCTAAAGTCATGCAAGAGATCTGCATCAAAAACTCAAGTTTTACACACACAACAAAGAGATTTTCAGTATTTTCAGTTTGTGTCGGTGCCTTGTTCCCCGGACAAAGGAATAATTCAGCCTGGCTCACCAGAGCTGCCTTCGGAATGCTGATACAGTTTGAACGCTCCCATATGGCAAGGGGGGGACAGACGAGGGCAGTGACTTTGCTTTCTTAAACTTGGCAATTTTCTTGACCGTTGAGACAGGGATTGACCTCGTTTCAGAATGTTTTGGGTCGCTGAACTGACAGAATTTGGCAGCGACTTTTAATTACAGCTTCTCCAAAATAATGGGTGTAATTCACCAAACCTGCACAGGAAACACGGCAAACTGGTGTGGGTACGGAGACTTGTGTGTCAAATCCCACCTTCCTCACCACACTTCACTTAATATTCCACAGTTCCCAAAAACTTGAGCAGGAATTTAGACACGGAGAAAGACTCGGCCAATATTAAGAAAGAAAGATCACCTCGTTCTGAAAGATGGAATCATAGTGAACAACAAACATCTGATGCTGGATTTAAAACATAATTAAACTTCCATCCCCGAAAGATCTTAAAATTTCACAGAATTGCAGTAATTCCTGACAAAAGCTGTTAATAAAAAAGCACAGTTGTGTGTGTGTTGATCTTTAAGGTAAGGCAGCGTCCATCCGTCCCTCTGCCTCGTGACACTGTGCTGCTGCAGGCTCCCAAAAGGATGAATCAGGAATTAAAGTACGGCCAGGAATTACAGGCTCCCTCAGGAGCACTGGGAGAACACACAGGTTAATATTGCACGTGGTAAATTCACCCCCACAAGACACTGAGAGATTTGCAATTCCTGTAAGAGCTTTATGATATGGCAATAACAATGAAAAGAAGGTTTTAAACCTTAATCAAAAAAAGAAAAGAAGTCTTGCTTAATTACAATAACTTCTGCTAGTCAAACATTTATTTCCTCATTTTAAAAAATACTATATGAACCTAATGGCTACTTGATCATGCAGTGAGATGTTTAATGCTCTAAGCAGTGTGAACTGGAATTTTTGTAGAGAAATACATTAAAGGCTTTCACCCTTACACAGGTAAGGAAAGGCCATTTCTGGCCGTTTTGGCTTGTTTGCAACATTGAATTTTGCCCCAGATGTGTCATCGCTCGTGCTTAGGCAGCTGCGAGGGACCTGTGTCCATTGCCCACATCCCTTTTTGTCCAAAGAGCCCACACAGATCACTTAAATGAGAAGTACATGGGGTTTGTTGGGGTTTTTATCATCTGTACAGTGTGTAACAATACAAACCTTAAATATCCATTCTACAGAAGACAAACACAACTTTCCAAAGTGACTACAATGGTTAAACTGCACGGTACCACCTACAAATTCATCTGAAACCAGGAAAGACACTGAAAAATTACTGTGTAACTCAGTAACATTTTTGAGGCAACTCAGGCACTAAATTAGTATCTGACGAGGTTTTAGATGCTGTTTTCCATAGTTTAAATAGTTGGATCTCTCCGTAAAACCCATCTGCATTTTTAGTACTAAAATAGTTTCTTTAAGTTTACACAAAAGGGATGAATTGCCAGGACAGTTTAAACTAAATGTAACTCATTCATGTCTGATTGCTTCGGCTTCCGTCAGAACCCGCTCCTGCTCCCTACCCTGAAATTCCCATTTCCCTCCTGTGTTCAGTTTGTGTTACGGACAGTGAATGCTGCAAGCACCAATCAAATGTTAGAAATCACATCTACATTTCTTGAAGCAGAGACAGTTGGACTATTTTATAAAAAGCTGTGGAAATTCCCTTTACAGACATTTAAGGCAGTTGAAGTTCACGCTTGCTGCTTGGCCAGTGCTTCAGCTTCCTGAAACAGCAAAAGAGAACAACATGTTAGTATTTTCTCAGGGTGTTTCAGAAGGAACACTATAAAACAATAACCTGCATTTTTCAGCCTTCTTTCAGACTTTGTAAGGTGATCACAAACGAGAACAGAATGACAACAGAAGAAATGCAAAAGGAATTTCCTTTTGGTTTCTCTGAGTGTACTTCTGACTGCAGATTAATTTAATTACTTGCTAGCAGCACCATGACCTACAAGGAGATGACTGAGAGATGAATTCCCAGTGCCCTCAGTGCAGCACTGCAGTGGGGACAGCCTGGTTTATTTGAAAGGACAAAGTTCAACATCTGCCAAGAAGTGCTGAAGCCATTTGCTTTTGTGACTGCACAGAAGTACTCAAGATAACAGATTCAGTATCATTGTCACCATGAGCCAGCACTGCTAAACAAACAAAACACATGAGGAGAAAGGACTAAGAGGAGAACTTCCAAGAAGTCTGTAAGGTTTTTGTAAGACAGGAGACTCAGTGGGTGACCCCAGCCTGCAGGACAGGAAGTCCCACGCGTATCTCCCGGATCTTGGACGTGGTGGAGCACTCTGGTTTTCCTGGCCATCTGCCCTCATCCTGCCTTTGAACTCAGGGCGTGGGAAGAGCCTGGCTTGGAGCTGCTGAGCTCCTGGCCCGGGCTCTGCTCTGCTGGCCTGTCATGGGTCAGAGAGCGGGGCCGGGATGTCACTGTCACCCACAGGCCGCGTGCGAGGACATCCCAGCCGGCCACAGCACAAAAGGCAGGTGAACAATGAAAGGAAGATCAAAAAGAGATACAAAGCCTGGAAAAAAGCAGCATGTTTGATACTCTCTGAAAGACAAGTGGTTCTTTGAATGGTAAGAAAGAGGAGAAGGTTCCCTTGGCTTTGTAACTACTCCATTAACCAGCCCAGGGCACTGCAATGGTGACACCTCACTTGTTTGGTTTTTTTTTTTTGCAAGACAAAGTACATCCCTTCAGAACAGGCCGTGGAAAGCTGGAGAGGATTCCTGGTATTTACTCATGCCCAGGAAGGTTGGTACAAGTAACCTGCTAACCTGTTTTTCTTGGAGGCCAAACTCCATTTCCTTGGGCGTAGTCCTGCAAGTTACCTGGGAGAGGCTCAGCTTTCCAGGCTGACACTGTCCCTCTTTCATACTTTTCCTTATTTCTCCCTCCAGGCCCCTCACTGAGCATCCTCTCAGTCCTTAAGTCCTTAATAAGGAAACAATTAAGCACAGCTTTTAACTCATAAAATCCTCTCCCTTTAAAATCCACCCATATTGCTTGAAGTGGGGATATTGAAAATAAACTGAAGGACAGCCTTTCCCAGAGTTTGTAGATCCAAAGGACAAACCAAACCTCCAGGACTCAGAAAACAGTTACTTGGATTTTCCATGCTCACTTCTGAGCCAGTCCTGTTGAGCATTAATATCAAACCTTTGAGGTCAGAGTCAAGGAACTTCCCAAATCTCTCCTGACGGCATTGAACGGAGGTTTCCTGCCAAGGCTGCTTGCAGCCTCCTGCCATTTTCTGCAGATGCCATGTCATTCCCTACAGCAGTACATCCAAGCTGCACACAGCTATGCTGGAAATGCCAATTGCAGCACCTACAAATCCATGTACCCTCCCCAGCAGCAGGCAACCAACTCGACTGGACATCCTAATTGTGGGAGGGATTCCCACAGCAGGATGCAGGGGCGATGCAGGGGGTGCAAGGTCACTTCTGCAAAGGTTATTTATCATCATCAGCCCAATGCAATATGGAAATTCAGCACGGTACAACTGTGTTCTATCCCTCCTGTTTAGAAATCACCTATTCCTTAGGTGAGGACAGACTTGGAGCATCCCTTAGGACAGAAGCAGAGCTCCTGCAGCCATGCTGGCTGCTCCTGGGAAGCAGCGACGTTCCCAGCGTTACCCAGACAGGTGACCTGATTTGTTATGGCAGCAGCTGCTCTGCAGTACCACTGCACTTCCCGGGGGAAGGCACGAGCTTCCCTGCATTCCCCAGTCTCAGGATTGCTTCCTGGTTCCTTGGCTCCATCCTGCACGCTCTGCTGAGCATGCAGTGCAGATGTTCCACGGAACTTCACCAGGACTGTGGCACTGTGTGCAGCTGGTCTGACACCGGTGGTGGGTGATGCTGGGGCGCAGATCCCAGGCTCTGCTCTGTGCAGCTCTTTCCTCATCACATCATTCCCATCCGTGGAGCTACTGCTGGAAATCTGGCTCCCAAAACTGCTTCAGCCTGCCTCACAACCTGCACTGCTGACGGGTCACCATCCACCTTTAAAATTAGGTCTCTTAGTGATGTGCACAGCACGACCTTCGACTGGGACATGAGTAAAGCTGAAAGGGAACGCCGTGTTTATCCCTTGGAACAAGAAAGCTGGAAGTGACCTGGAGGATCCTGCTGCTGTCAAGTGAAACGTATAAAGCAGGCTTGTCTTATCCTATCAAAATCAAAGGGAGAATTCCAGCCCATTGCACCCGCAAAGCAGCAGCCCAGTTCATAATTGGCAAAGGAAATTAAGCTTTGGATAACAAGCTGGAGGAAAAATGACTCTGAAGCAAGACCACATTATTTCAGAAATAGTGGCTCTGATTTCAAGGGATTTTCTAGGAGAAAAATCTCATCAAGATTTCACGCAAATTAATTTTTTTTACTGAATTGAAAACATTGTCTGATTTTGGGACAATTTTTTTCCATCTAGATTTCTTATGAATTCTTCAGTGCAAATATTAACTCCTCTTTTGAAGCGGAAGCCTGAGATCCTCTGGAGACTGAGTATCTCCCAGGGAGATGGATGGGGCAATGAGAGCCATGAACCAGATCCTGCTCTGAGCAGAGGAGGAGGGGGTGTAAGCCCAGGCTGGGGCTCACTGAGGACGTGCTCACCTACCTTGGACCCAGGAGGTGCGGTCAGGCCCAGAAACGCGTACACGGCGTTGTTCTCCCGCGCCTCGAAGAAAGCGTTGTAGTCCTTCAGCACGGCAGGAGGGAGAGGGAGTAAAAAACAGAGCAGTGAATTGTCAGAAATAATCTCAGCTCAGTTTGGGCTGTCACCCAACCCACACCAAGCAAACTGCTTCCTGAGGCCGAATGCAAAATGCAGCGACACCTCAGGTGCGTGGCATTGGCACTACCAGCACACAGACTGGTCTGGCTGGACAGGGACAAGCTGGGAATTCAATCCATGTCCCAACAAGATGTTGCTGTGGGGTGTTCCAGCCTTTCCCAAAGGGACAGACTCCACAGCAAGGCAGCTGCTGGCACTGGTCTGGCACAGACAATCGTCCTGCAGGACCAGCTGAGCCTGGACCTTGTCATCAGAACCCCTGATGTTCCCAGATGTCATTGCTGACTCCTGATAGTGATGGCAGCTGTGCAGCTGTGGACTCCAGCTCCTACATCTGTCACAAGTTCCACTGGAACTTTTACACTGAGAGTGCACCTTTCCCATCCCATTTCCCACTCAGGATTGGTCTGTGAAAGTGAAGGCAATGGGGTGGCACTCTTCACTCACAGTGCACTACAAATGCACAGACACACAGAGCCACTTCCCAGGAAAATTAAGGTAATAAATAAAAAAACAAAAAGAAACACTGGTTGCCAAACCCCAACTGAAGGAGCCCAGAAGTTTTGTGCAAGCTCTCTGTTGTCCAAGTTACCACACAATTCCCTCACTCTGACTTCTGAACTCAACAGGGATCAGTCCTATGTCGTTCCTGCTCTCCCCTTTTAACTGGTGCACATTACCAGCCTCCTCCAGCTTTCCTGGGCACTGTTTGGGTGCAGGAGTCCTGGCCGGGAAGCCCAAGGCAGGCAGCAGCCTCAGGCTGGAGTCAGGGAGAGCTGTTTGGGGCACGCTGCTCCGGATTCCTGCCTGTCTGGGGGGCAAAAGCCTGAGGAACAGCAACTGCTGCTTGAACAAGGCAGAGAGGGGCAGCTCTGAGGAGCAGCTGGAGCTGGAGCAGAACGAAGTACAGGGACCAGGAGATTCCAGCTGCCTGGACTTCAGGGATATCAAACTATTGCTCCATTTGCACACGCAGCATTCGCACGCTGGTTTGATACAAACGGGTATGATTATGGTAAATCCTCCCTGAAGCCCTTCTGTGGGCAGAACTGGGGCTGCTTGATAGCAAAGGGATTGTTTATCTTGCTGGTGCACAGTCCATGAGCCTGCTCCGCAGCATCTCCCAGGACAGGAATTCCTGGGCCTGAGGAGCAGGGCTCATGCCAGCCCACACAGCATCTCCAGTTCCAGCCTCGCTGCTGTGCACGGGCCAGGAAAGCCAATTTGCTCTTTGCTCTGCCAGTTGTGCCGCAGCAGATGGAACAAACAGGGAACTTCATGCTTGAGAGGCATCAGATAAAGACAGAAAGAGGTTCAAATTCTGAGCACAAAATTAACTTTTACCTTCCTGAAAGCTGAGCTGTAGCAACTCGAATCCAGCAACACAAACTGACCGAATTCCGAAAGTTCAAAGTGACATCAACCAAAATTCTGGGGATGAAATAAACCCATAGCAAGAACCAGGTGACCAGCCCCTTCTCAGACAACTACTGATCCTTACATTTGTCACTCCAAACCAACCTTTTTCCATGCCATGACCAGTCAGTAAAATTTTGACAGCCAAGTGGCACAACAGCTCACTGTGGATATTATTTCAAGTTCTGCTTCCATTACAAGAAAGAAAAATTCTTGGCACGCTGAGAATAATTTCTTTCAGTAGGCACAGATTTGTCTCACAAAGGTCCAGAACTGGCAGGTCCTGACTTACAGACTGTGCAGGTCAGAACCAGACTTCAAAAGGACCAGAGGAATGCACTCTGTGAGCTCTGTTCAGAAGATACTAAGTTTTAAAAATAAAACTAACAGTTAATCTAATAATCATTCAAGCATGGCCTGCTGGGTACAAGTACTGCAGGGCAACTTACTTTTGATCAAGCATTAAAATAATTACAGTAGGATTTGCGTTTGCAACACAGTTTTAATCTGTCCAAGAGTGAGTGAACCACAGCAGCCTTCCTTGTGCAAGCAGCACACAGCTGATCCCAAGAAGGATCAGAAAACTGCTTTATGAGCATGGCAGACATCAATTCATATGATCTGGGATTCACACGTACTGGAAAACCCCACGGGCAGAATGGATTTCTGGACTTGCTACAGAACATAAGGCTGGTGTAACAGGGACAAATTTCTGTGAGGTCTTAGTTCACAAACATGGGGAACACGAGGATTAAATAAAACCTGGGAACTTTCAGAGCCATAAGATGGGAAAAAACCCACAGGAAGAAAAAATATATATACACTGTAAGGTGGGATCTGAATCAAAAGGTCCACATTTCAATCTCTCCTATGGTGTGACCGGAATATTCAAGAATCAATTATTACTAAAAGATGGGGGGAAATGTCCAACACCTCCCACAGCCTTCCCAGTTTGGACAGGGCAAGCTGGGCAAGCCCGGCCTTGCTGCTCACAGCAGTGAAGCACAGGCTGTGGCAGTGAGGAAGGGGAGTGGGACCAGCACAGGGAGAGCTGCAGGTGAGCAGGGGGAGCACAGGAGAGCTGCAGGTGAGCACAGGGAGAGCTGCAGGTGAGCGGGGTGAGCACAGGGAGAGCTGCAGGTGAGCACAGGGAGAGCTGCAGGTGAGCGGGGTGAGCACAGGAGAGCTGCAGGTGAGCAGGGTGAGCACAGGGAGGGCTGCAGGTGAGCAGGGTGAGCATAGGAAGGGCTGCAGGTGAGCAGGACCAGCACAGGGTGGGGTGAGCATGGGAAGAGCTGCAGATGAGCAGGACCAGCACAGGGTGGGGTGAGCATGGGAAGAGCTGCAGGTGAGCAGGACCAGCACAGGGAGAGCTGGAGCAGCCCTTACCCCGAGGTAGCGGCTGTCGTTGAAGAGCCGGGGGGGCAGGGGGTTCCCGCTCGCTGGCCGACTCTCCTCAGGGACGTTCTCCCGCATCCATTTCCGGTTCTCCTCGTTGGCCGCGATATCCTTCTCCTCAAATTCAATTTTGTTGGCTTCCAAGAAGCCTAACACATCTTGTTGCTGCTTTTTAATCTGTCACAAAAGAGGGAAGAGAAGCCAAACAAAATCAGTGAAATAATTTTTAATGCCATTCCAGGGTTCGAGGGGTGCAAACCAGGTTGAAAATGGGAGTAGTGAGAAAATTCTTTGAATCAAAACGTATCTTCTGAAGAATCAGAGCTGAGCCTTGATTTGGCTCATACAAAACTTAACAGGCTGAAGCCTAAAGATGCTGTCCCTACACACATGTGTGTTGTGTACGTTAAAGGTGCCCACCCAAAAGCAGAAGTGTGAGCAGGGCCCTTGTGCTGGCCAGGTTTTACAGTTAACTCAGGGGAACATTGTTTTTTCAGGTGCAGTGGAGTTTGCTGGAGGCACATTTGAGGTACAAATTGCTTCCCTGTCCCCTTGGAAGCACAGGCTGAACCCCCCACCGTCTCAGAGTCCAGGTTTTTGTCCACCTCGGTGCCAAAAGAGATCTCACCAAACATTTTTGGTTCATACTTCTTTGCACAAAAACCCCTCTCCTGCTGTGCCCTGGGTGTCAGCAGGGCAGGAACAGTCTCTGGAGAGCTGTGACCCCACATCCCCACCCTGACTCGTGTCAGGGAGGCTGCCTGAGGTCCCACACCTGATGCCACCCTTCCGTGTGCACTCACACAGCATCCAAGGGAAAAGTGGGATCTGTGTGCTGAGCACGGTGCTGGCTCCGCACAGGGAAGGTGGTTTTTATTACTGTCATTATGAATTACTGACTTCTTGACACAGAGATGTTCTGCTTATGCTCTGCTCTGCCTCTGCGTGACTTTACCACCACAAAGGAGATTATAACCATGCACATCCTAGCAAACAATTAAAAAATGGAATTTAACGGGAAATTTGTTTTCTTCAAATTACCCCCTTCCCAGCAGACCCAGTCCAAGGGCTGGCTTTACCCTAATGAGCTGGGTGCCCCGGGAGCAGCGTTTCACACAGATGTTGCACTGGTGCTAACTCAGGTCAGCCGCAGCTCCCGGAGCAGCCGCTCCATATACGGCTACGGGCAAACACGGAGCTGCCGGGGTCAGGGACAGCCAGCCCGGAGCCAAATATGGAGCCGTGCCCCGGCTCGCACAACCCCGCACCCACAGGGACCCAGCCCCGCACCCAGGGGCACCCAATCCTGCACCCACAGGGACCCAGCCCCGCACCCAGGGGCACCCAATCCTGCACCCACAGGGACCCAGCCCCGCACCCAGGCGGGACCCAGCCTGCACCCACAGGGACCCAGCCCCGCACCCAGGGGCACCCAATCCTGCACCCACAGGGACCCAGCGCCGCACCCACAGGGACCCAGCGCCGCACCCACAGGGACCCAATCCTGCACCTACGGACACCCAGCCCCACACCCACGGGCATCCAATCCTGCACCCACAGGGACCCAGCCCCGCACCCACAGGGACCCAGCCCCGCCCCGACTCGCACAGCCCCGCACCCACAGGAACCCAGCCCCGCACCCACGGGCACCCAGCCGTGTCCCAGCCTGCACAGCCTCGCACTCACGGGCACCCAGTTCTGCACCCACGGGCACCCAATCCTGCACCCATAGGGACACAGCCCTGCACCCACAGGGACCCAGCCCTGCACCCACGGACACCCAGCCCTCCTGGCCTGCACAGCCTCGCACTCACGGGCACGCAGCCCTCCACCCATGGGCACCCGGCTGCGCCGGGAGCGCCAGGAGCAGCAGGGAGTGCGGGAAGGCGCTGCCCTGAAGGATGTGAGCTGGGGAACAGAGCCCGGCAAACCCAAAGAGGGACTCTTCACGCATCCCCTGCCTCGGTGTGTAGCTGCTCTACCCACGGCAGGCTCAAGCAGACCTCGGGAGGGGTGCGCATCCCGCTGAGTGCGGCACAAAGGGACCGATCCCGCTCTCCCGACAGAGGGAAACGCGCTCCCAGCTCCAGCAGGGAAGCTGCTGGCCCAGCGTGATTCCTCCGACCGCTGCACCCGCTGTGCGAGCACCCTGAAACACCAGGATATTGCTAATTTTCATCATGGCTAAAAATAAATCACACTGGAGGAGATAATACCGCCCCGAGGAAATAATTTGTGTAGAGGCTGTATAAAAATATTCTCAGCAGACTCAAAGCTCTGAGTAAGAGGCTTCTTTGCCTGCCCCTAACAGCAGCAGGGGGGAGCAGGAGAAGATTTTGTCTGTGTGCTCTGCAGCTCCGAGGGGCGAAAAGGGAGCACTTCCTTCATGAACTGTTCTGTAGGGCTGAAATAAGGGAAAGGTCTTTGGAATTGGAAATTCCTCTGTCAGTACGACCTGGTGGTAAATGCAATTCTTTTTCCCTGAACCAGTTACATTTTTAAGTAACCTACAATCAAAATCAGATCAAAATTTCCTACAATCTCTAAATTACAGATCCAAGTAGTTTTATTACTCTCAGGTCCTTACGTTGTCCAAAATCCACTGCTTAGTGAGAACACACTTTGAGATGCCCCAGAATTATTAAGGAATTAGACAAAACCAAGCTTTTACTCACTCTACCATTAACCTGTACACTTTGCCATGTAAAACAAGAGCTCTGAGTTGGACAGGAATCAGCATTTTGGTCCCCTGAGACGTCGCTTTATTTTTTGAATCATTTTGACTATTAGATTGTCTTAGCCACACACTCATCCTCAAACCCCTCCCAGCATCTCACAGCAGGACAGTCTCCGGGTTGTTCTTTCAGCTCCAGGAGGTACAACCACATCCCAAACTGGTGACTGTGGCTCTGAAGGGTGATCACAACCTCTCTGCTTGTTTTTGAAGAGCCGGCAAAGCTGGCAATGTTTTGTTTTTTTGCTAGAAAAGGCACCATTGGAAGGCAAGCATGAAGTTTGGTCTCTGTGTTGCTGTCTGTAGTCAAGGGAGGTAATTCTCTAGAGAACTCTAAGAAAAGCAAGGATGGTGTTGATTCATGAGGAATATTAGTCTGGAACCCTTGTTTTCTGGCCAGACAAAAAAAAAGTTGGAAGATTAAGCAGCAATGTTTTCTCCCAGCTCCTCAGACAAGTCTTCAGCCACGGTGATGAGCGCTTACACAAGAGCAGTGAATGCTCCACAGAAACAGGGCACCAACCGCTGGGCAGAAGGGACACTGAGCTGCCAGATCCTGTCACTTTATGGGATTTTATTTAGAAAACTTTCATTAATCTCAAGCAATGGAATAGCACTGAGAGGGAAAGGCCGAAAATAGAGCAAGAGACGTCTGCTGCTGCTTCAGGGTGTTTTGTCTTACTTGAAAGGGCACACGTTCTCCTCGGGACAGAGCGTGGAAGATGGTTCCTGCTGCCCATGTTTGGGAAGGAGCGAGGAGCCTTCCTTCAGGATGCGCCTGGCAGCACGCAGCGCTCGCTTCCCAGCAAACCTCTCCCGGCTGCCTCCGCAGGGATGGCCACTGGCCAGCGCCTTCCCAGATCCCGCACCTCAGCCAGGGTAAACAACTGTCATGTCCGAAGCCATTCCGGCCCCTGAAGTGCAGCTCACTGCAGTTGGCAAACACGAAAATCCTTGTTTATTCCGAGTGCTCCTGACACATTGTGCAGGGCCGAGAGCAGCAGTGGAGAGCTGGGAATGCGTCCTGAGTGAGCGCAGGAGCTGGGGAGCCGAGCGGGGCCCTGAGACTCGGGACCAGCACTCATGGGGAAGGAGGATTTATGGAGACACAAAAGCACAAGAACAGAGAAATGAAAGACAGCGATGGATGGACAGGCAGCTGTAAGGAAGAGAAGAGGCTGGGGCAGGTGCAGAGGGAATGAGCAAAATGGATGGATAGAGATCAGGGGAAAATCCCGGTGGGATGGAGAGAGAGGGATGGAAGGGGAAGGGCTGGGAGCAGACGAAGTCAGTAGTGCCAGGAGGAAGGGCTGCTCCTCTGGAGCTCCCCCTGCCCTGCCTCGGATGCCCTCGGAACAGCCCATGTTGCTCATAGGTGCCTTTACCCCCACCCAGAACAGAAACACATTCCTGGTTTCTCTGCCTCAACACACACTTGGGAGAAAAACAACTCCTGGGGTGAATGGAGATATTTTACTTCTCGCTGATGTTCCCAAGATAATACTGAAAAGAACACTTAATGAAATAAATCTATTTTCTCTTTGGTTTGGCTTCCAGGGCCTGTTCCCAGGACAGAAACAGCATTATGGCAAGTTATTGGTGGTTAGGCAAAGTCTCACCACCATGCTGTGATCCTGTGCTACAAAATCCACTGGGTATCAAGATCCCCTTCTTTTCCAGTTGCAAGCCAATCATGAAACATTAGGCTTTCAACAGAGCATGGGCACAAAATAACATTATAAAAATGAGTGTGGAGTTGTGAACAAGTACTGCCCCTCACTTGAGCACACACGAGAAATTCAATTTACTGTTCTTAGATCTAACTCCCATCAGTGGTATCAGTAACAAGAGAAACCACGACAAAGCTGCCAAGAGTACAAACAGGTGATGTTTGCCAACAAATCATTCCATCAAAAATAAAGTTTTAACCCCAAAGTGGGAATAGACTTTCCAGAAAATACTGCAGCATTTTAGATTCTCTTCCAAATCTTTACTCATTTAAAAAAAAATTTTAAAAGAACTCAGCTGAAAGATAATAAGCAGAATGATGATGCTGCGGGACCTTGGTCCAGTGAGCAGGCAGCATTCCAGCCTCAGCTCCAGCCAGGACTGTGCCGGCTGTTCAAGAGCCAACTGCTCCCAGCACCACCCCACTGCAGGGAAACACTTATTTTAAACACTTTTTGGAACTGAACTTCACAGAAGGTTCTGTCTCATTTGGTGTACACAGGCACACACACAGAGCACAGTCCAGTCCACACTGTTGGCCAAGATGGGGTTTGGGTTGGTTTTTTTCCAGTCTTGTTATTTTTTCAGTTTATAAATAAATCCCTTGTTAGACAATAGACATGTTTTGGAAATCTATTTATGGACCACTGGAACCCAAAGTCAGTTTACAGTCTGAGTGCTGCTGTTTTGATCCAACAACAAACTCGCCGACTGCGGCTCTGCTGTCCTGGCCCTTGGCACGGGGCTTCACCACTTCTGCGGCTCCTGCATCCCAACGTCCATGCAGGGGAAAAACACAGATTTTATTAATTTCTTTCACAATGATGGGATTAAATGGCTCATGCTTTATTGTGAGGATTTAGAAGAATTATAAAGAGATTTCTTATGATGTTCCCAGCCATCGTTATATCATTGGTTATAGCATCAGGACAAAAGGAAATGGCCTCAGGTTGCACCAGGGAAGGCTTAGATCAGGAAACGGGAAAAAGCTTTCCATGGAAATGGTTATGAAGCATTAGAACAGGATGCCCAGAGAAGCGGTGGAGTCACCATTCCCTGGAAGAGTTACAAGTGAAAACATGAGGATGTGGCACTTGAGGACGTGGTTTAGTGATGAACCTGGGGCTGGGGCTGGGTTGATGGTTGGACTTGATGATCTCAAAGGTCTTTTTGACCTTAACAATTCCATGATTCCGTGATTCTCTCCAGCTCCTGCTGAAGGTGTGTCCTGAGCTGCCTCTCCCAGCCTCACAGCTGGGATCCAGCAGCAGGACAACAGAGAAGCAACACCTTAGAGCAGATTTTACACATTGATCTTACACATTTCTCAATTCAGTTTCGAGACAACACCAGATTTAAAAGGGGATTTTTTTTCCCATTTCCAATCCCAGCCTTCTGGGTTCTAGATAAGCAAAAGCAACTCCTGCTTTAAGCAGTTGGATTGTATGCCAATGATGGTTTTAAACATGCTGCTTCATCCTTAGTGGGAGCAAATCTTTAACTCCCAGAAGGAGCTGCTTTGTGCAGGAAGGTGAAGTCCAAACTCCAGGTGATGCTGCTGGTTGTGGCTAGACTTGAACCCATCGGTTCTCCAGAAGCTTCAGAGTTTTCTGAAGATGGATGAGCTGAGATGTGAGCAGTGAATGGGAAAAGTGCAGTGCAAGAAATGTTCAGCAAACTCCACTGGCAGCCAGCAGCAAGGTGGAAACCCCCAGGAAGTGATTTTCCTTGGAGGAATGGGCAGCACCAGGAATGCCAAGCACTGCCAAGACAAATTGACTTGTCACACGGTGTCCTGTGGACTGAGCTGTGGCCACGCTGCCACAATCCACTGCCACTTCTTGGAATTAGAGTAAAAACTATTGGGGGTTTTGGGTTGGCTTTTATGTCTCCCCTAATTTCTCAAATGACCTTGCCTCCCTCACCCCAGCCCCTAATGCAGAAGCTCATCCTTGCAGATGAGCTGCAAAATGCTTAGAATTTCTCCTCCCACTACAACCTAATTTGTAGGAGTTAAACAGCCCAGCAGCTCAGCCATGGATTTAAATGTCACAGATTCCTGACGGCCCCCTAAGCTCATTCTCCACCCCAGCACACGGCAGCAGGGCACCCTTCCGAGCAGCCTCAGTCCTGACCTCCATCACAGTTTTCCTCTAATATTCCAGAAGCTCTTTTATTGTCTAGAGTGGTTTTGTTGGTTTTATTTGTATGAATAAGCCAATTTTTTCCCTATATTAGCTTAAAAATCCAACGTGCCAGTTCTGGTGGTGCCACTGTAAATGTGGCCAGAGGGTGGGAAACCTGCAGGCAACTCCAGCAATCACCTGGCTCGATCCGAGCTTTGCCAGGTGTCTCCCAGCAATTCCTGTCTCGCTCTTCCTTCTCCCTGCCTGGTAGAACGTCTGCCTATTTTTAGGTCTGGGTAATTATCATCAGAGAACTCAAAGCACTTCTTTGTTCTGGTTATTTTAAGCAGAGCATTACATGTGGTGGTGCCATCATTGTCTCACCGGACGGTTTCTGGTCTGGAGGGACTGAGATTGAGGACAAACACAGCAAAACCACCACGAACTCACGGGACCTAAATCACACACAGGAGGTGGGAAAAGTTCACGCTGGACTTGTGCTGCTCTTTTTTTTCATTTTCCATAAATTCAGCAGTGTCCAGATGGACTCCATATGTACTGGCTCTCTCCCTGCAGGGTCCTTTGGGAAAGCCCATGGCAGATCCACATGATCCTGCACAGCAGCGCCGGTTTGATGTGGTCAGACCCCAACAGCTTAAAATGGGTTTATGTGGAAATGTTTTTTACCACCAGGCGCCCACCAAGCCTGGGCTGTGTCAGCATCACCAGCCCAAGACCTGGGGCAGGAAACAGGCTCCAGCTCCCACTGAGGGCAACAGACACACTCCTGCTGCTCACGAGTGGGTTTGGAAGACACTTTTTAAAGCAAGAAAAGGTGAAGGGATGCCAAGGGACCACCACTCAAGAGAGAGGCTGGGGGAAAATCCAGGCTACCAAAAGGTTTTTGCAGTTTAACCTGGCGGTTACATCACGTCTGGCTGTCTGCAACAGGGCTTTAGCCAGGCATTAGGTACCACCCCACAGACCAGATTTTGGAGCACAAGCCAAAAATAAAGCTGGAACAAAGGACAAAGTCTGCACTTCCCAAAACAAGACCACGACTTGCTCCAGAAACCATAGAAAGTTACATAAATGAAAAAGCTGATTCATGAGAACAAAAATAAAAGCTTCTCTCATGGATTATAATGCCATTGTAACTGCATTCATTCAATAACCCAAGGCCTAAAAACTTGTTAAATCCCACACCAACAACACCCAAGTCCAAAGATCCTTGTGAATTCAACAAGTTTTTTCCTACCAGAAGAACCAAACAGGAAAGTTAAGGTCACCTCCATGTACTAAAGTCCTGGGGATCAGGACTCTCAACGGAGCCAAGGGCGCTTAGAGACCCAACTCCCACTCACTTTTATTTACTCTGACACAGACTGCAAAGAAAATAAAATCCCAGGGGGATTTGGCATTTAGTTCCCTTGGGCTGCTTTGGGAAGTTCAGCCAGCAACACCGGCCTGGCCCCTCTGGTTGGCACAGCCCAGCAGCGCTGAGCAGGTTCCTAACGGCCACACTGCCAACTTGCTGCTGGAGTTCAAGGAATTAGTTCAGAAAAAATAAGAAACCTTTTCTCCCTTGCTCCAGCAAGGAGGGTTTGAGTTCAGTGTTCCAGGAGGGTTTTTCAGTGTCACTAATTTGGTGTACAGCCAATTCCTCTGCTCCTCGACTACAGTCAAATCCTAACAAGATACTAAAAGGCCACAAATAGGTCAGAACTGTCTTGCTGCACCACATCCAGGGTCTGTTTAGCTACTTTCCTCCCGCAGTGGCCAAAAGCAGATTCCTTTACCCATTAGTCAAGTAGGAGGACAAGTAACATTTCCTTATTTATATCTCCCCAGCTCCTGGCACACAGCAGCAGCAGCACTGCCTAACGAAGCCCTGATGACTTTTTAATTGTGTTTCAGGTTTACTTTCTATGAAGGCACCTTAAGGATCAACATTATTATCACAGCTTAAGGCACATTCTGCTCCTAACAAACGACACCCAAGCACTGGGGAAGTGTGTGGGGGTGAATCCATTCATCCTTTAACACCTGCCTGTCAAGGACTATTGTGGTGTTACCAGGATTCTAACAGAGAACATCTTATCAGCAACACCTGAAGCCCGTGTTTAAAAGCACCATTTAAAACACGTTTTGTTCCAGTGCATGGAAATGGTTCTGTCAGCTGAAACCCCATCTCTTTTCCTACTGAAGCACTAGAATCACAAGTAAATCTTTCTCTTTTTTTGGCTGCAAAGAAAAGGTGGCCAGGCACTGAAAGGGCTCCCAGGGAATGGTCACAACCCCGAGGCTGCCAGAGTTCCAGGAGCATTTGGACACCGCTCCCAGGCACGGGGTGGGATTGTTGGGGTGTCTGGGCCAGGAGTTGGACTTGATCCTTGTGGGTCCCTTCCAACTCAGGACATTCCACGATTCCATGAAAAGAAGGGTGACACAGTGCATTCTCCTTTAACTCTCCTCCTTCCTGGCTGCTCCCCAACACAGTTTCAGTTGCTCATTCAGCTTTTCCAGGCCTGTCCAGGCTCCTGACTGCACTGGCAGCATCCTGTCGTTTTGTCCAAGAGCCCAGCTCAGTCTCCAGCCTACCAGAGATGCACAAACTCCTGGGAGTGTTCTTGGGGGCTGTGCAGATCAGATGCACCCTGCTTTAGTCAGGATATCTGTGTCCTCACCACAGCCAGAACTGACACATCCCTCTACTCTCTGGTAGATGCTTCTGTTCATTCTGTAAAAGGCTTGAAGAGGGTCACTGCTGCCAAGCCAAAGTCATTCACAAGTCAGTTATGCCGAAGCTCTTCCCCACAGCAGTCATGGCCTGCTCAAAGACCTCCCAAACACAGAGTCTGCATGCATCCAGAGACTGACTTTCTGTTTCTTTGGGATTTTTCTGTCCTTTTTTCCTTTTTTTTATAGTTCTGTGAAAAGTGACAGCAATGCCCAACGGGATTATTTGCCTGGATTTCAAAACCAAACAAACCCCATGCAGCCAAAACTTCCATTTGCAGGGATTTTAATGCAAGATTTTAACATTTAAAATCTCATTCCATCATCAGCCAAAAAATAGAGACGTTTGCTCATGGGATGGCAGTGAGTGTTTTTACACTGTACTTCCATGCACATGGAACACAAGATCCCTAGCAGCTGGGCAAGGGAGAAGTTAAAACCCAGAAGTCCCAGGAAGTTCTGGCAGCACTGGAGCCGGTACTAGCAAAGGAACCAAACCTCCCTACCTGCTTTTTGCAGACAACCCAAGAGCCTGAACACAGAAAAACACTGAATGCACCTGAGGCTTCCAATCGCTGAACACCAGAAGTTTCCCAGATCTGGAGAGGTGTCAGACTGACACCTGACCCCTCACACAAGAAAGGTTTGATCGGAGAAATGGAGGGTACCTGACTCCTCCTCACTCTGCTCATGCGGGGCTCCAGGCCCCAGGAGCAGGGACAGCAGCAGGAATCTCCCCTCCCTTCACGTGATCTCTGCAAACAACCCCACCAGGAGCTGTGTTTGATTAGGGCTGAACTTTGCACGGGAAGCAGCCGGAGCCTCTGGGGAGGCTCTGGGCACTGCCCGGCAGCAGCTCCCGACTCCGCCAGCCTGGGCTCTCCAGCATCCCAAGCCTGCCCATCCTCCTGCAGGGGCTCTGCACAGGCTGCTCCCAAACCCCACCTCCTCCAGTGCCGGGTCCGGGCAGGGTTATCCAGGAGAGACGGGCAGGGAAGGACAGCTCCTTACCGGGACCGCATACACTCAACCCACATAAATCAGGGCAATGGAAAGGGACCTTCTGCACCAACTCCACAGGGCTGTCCCTGAGCATGGATTCACCATCTCTCAGGATCACACACTCACAGAATATCCTGGGTTGGAAGGGACCCCCAAGGATCATCACTCCAGCTCCTGGCCCTGCACAGGACACCCCAACAATCCCACGCTGTGCCTGAGAGCACTTCAAACGGTCCAGGAGCTCTGGAGCTGTGACCATTCCCTGGGGAGCTGTTCTAGTGCCTGACCACCCTCTGGATGAGGAATCTTTCAGTAACATCCAGTCTGAACCTTCCCTGACACAGCTCCAGCCGTTCCCTGGGGTCCTGTCCCTGATCAGAGAGCAGAGGTCGGTGCCAGGCTATGCCTTGGCCGGGCTCCATGGAGCTCTGAGCTGGAATCTTCTCCAGCAGTGCTGCTCGGAGGGCCCCAGCCCAGCTCACGGCTGACGTGGGGATCCTTGTAACTCACAACGAAAGGGAAGAAAGGAGCCGGGGGAGGCAGGACTGCCTCTCCCAGCAGCAATAAGGACCGAAAGCAGGGATCAAACCATGGCCCCAGGCCATTCCTGCCGCAGGCTTTAGCTTCACTAAGCAACAGGAAGAACTTGCAAATGCAAATATTCATGTATCAGGATGATTTTTTTGACTTTTTTTAGTGACTACTGAAGTTATCCAGAATAAACAGATCTTGCAAAATCAAGCCTCCAGACCTAAGCTTCCTCTTATCTTCCTTTAGGTGAGGATGTAAAGAAACACTGATGTATGGCAAACCAGAGCTTTAACCACGTGCACTGACCCTGTCCATGAACCACCACAGCACCCGCAATTGTCATCATCCAAAGGAAAACACCACCACTACAATGCTAAATAAATTGACCCTTGGCAATTTTCTAAGTCAGTCTTGTGGCATTTGACTTTTATAAGCCTGAAAACTGCTCCTCTGGTCCAAAACCAACAGAGAGCGAGCTTCCTACTGCGGAATACAGGCTCCATTATCTCAGTTATGCACTAACAAAGCATAAGCAGCAGCAGAATATGAACTCTTCATTTATTACACACAGTTGTTTCTGCAGCAGACGTGGAGCTTGGCAAGCTGAGATTCCCTGGAAGTCTCCATGTGCCTTTTCACAGCATCCAAACTTGGTGCTGGGTTAAATAAAACCAAACAGATCCACTCCTCCCAAAGCCCAGTACCAAACTAACAACTCCTGAACAGCTCAGAGAGGAGAGCAGCAGGACCTGGGAGCATTCCCAACCACCAGCCAGCTGTTCTGTGTATTCCTGGTGTCTCCACAGCCTCAGCATCTCACTGGACTCTCTTACCTGAGTCACAAAACAGGGAAAGGGGAACTTTTGCTATGTGGAAGAAAAAAAAAGTCCTTAAGTTCAAGCTACCTCTGTCACAGACTCCTTGAACAATTTTCTCTTCACCTCTCAGAGCTCCCTTTCCTGAGCTGTTAGTCAGCAGGAATAATTATTTTTTCAAATCACTGCTTGTTTATTTTCAGGGATCATTTCTGGCTGATTCTACGAACAGTATCAGCACACCACAGCCCAGCCCCACAGACAGGCTTTGCACACTGACTGTAAAGCAATTTACCGCACAGAAGACTCATCTCCAACAAGACAGTCAGGCTCGGTATCACAAGACGCAGAAAACTCTCCAACACATGATATATTCCTAAATACTCAAAAACGTACCATGTGGCTGAGAAAAGCAGGGAAAAGGCCCTGAGGGTGCCACTGGTCACCTGACTGTTTGCTCTGGAAGCTTTACGAAGTCCTGACAGTCTGGACCTCTGGACCCCATTCTCAGGTTCTGAATCTGGTTTTTTCAGCCAGCCTCCTTCTGAAGGCCAGAAGAATTACTTCTCCTTTATCTTCAGCTTCATGGGGATCCCAGGACGGGTCTGTGCAATGCTGGCAGCAACTCCACCCTGTAAGAGGCGACAGAGACAGCGCAGGTCCCACCTCAGTCCCGCTGAGACTCAACCCTCCCCAGCAGCCCAGCAGTGCAGTAACACTTCCCGGGAAGGCAGCCTGAGAGCGCACCCAGGGCTGCAGTTTGGGGGCTTTATTGAAACAGCTGCTCCTGTAATTACGTTTCAGAGGCTGTGGATTTCTGCCGGCAATGAGGAGCCCTGCACAGCAGAGGGAAAACAGGTTTGGTTGTGCTTGTGTGACGAGCTGAAGGCTGCTGAGGGAAGGAGTTAAAAGCACAGACAGTTCTGCACGAGGCCCCTGTGGTTTACAATAAAAGCGAAGTTTATTTCCTGTATGGTTTAGCACACAGAGGCTAAATTAACCGACAGGACTAAAAGTTTACAGCATTAATTGCTGTTGCACTGCCTTTATATTGCCAGGCGTTTATTCTTTAAATAAAAAACTACTTTAAGAAGAAATACAACATGACCTCAGGGATCCAGGTGCTTCTGATGTGTATTACTTTTTATCTTCGAAGAATTCATATACCACAGATCTTATTTAACAGAGTCTTTTTGCTGACTGCTGTTCTAAAACTAAACCAAATACTTTTATGAAGAGAACAAAGCTTTTTTCTTCAACTAAAATACCTAAATATCATAATACAAAGGAAGAGAAAAAGCTATGGGTTAAATACAAGTTTTCCTCCCCTTTCCAATAAGAGCCAGGCTGTCTTGAGACAGAACTGCATCCAAAAAGCATCCTGGAGAGGAAAGATTCAGCAGCCCACAGCCCGGATGGGCAGCAGCTTTCTGACCCAGTAATTAACTGCCCTGGGTAACATTTCAAGTGTGATTCATCCTGGAGGCCCTGAGCCTTCTTTATGTTACTTGGACAAAATATTGTCTAAAACTGAGTCTTTAAGAGGGAGAGAGAAATTCTTCTCCCAAGAGCTGGCCACACTGCAGTTTCTAACACTTCGGGCAGCTGAAACAACACAGGAGTTGGTCCAGCTCTGCTTGCCAGAGCCAGGAAGGCCAGTGCCTGGGGGTTTGCTCTCAGGACTGCCCAGGAGACATCCTGACTCTTTCAGGAATTAACAGCATGGAGCATTTTCCAGAACAGTGAGGTTGTTCCCATCACCAGGCTGCTCTCACCCACTGCGTCCCTGCAGCCCGAAGGGAAGTGTCACCTTCGCCCCAGAGCAGGAGCACTCACCTGGGTGCTGCCCATGCCTGGGAGCCATGACCTGGAGCCACTCTGCCACTCCCCACTGTCTCTTTTAAGTTTTACAGATCCCTCTTGTCACCATGGTATCTGCTTTGCTTTTTTTTTTTTCCCTTCTGCTTCAGTGCAAGCCAGCATCTGCTTACCCCAATCAGAAACAAAGATAAATACACACTGCATTTTATTTTTTCCAAGTTTTAAGTCCCCAGCTGTTTATTTGCTGTAGGATGGGGTTCTCCAGGCCTGGGCAAGCAGCCAGAATGGCTTCATTCCCCTGCTGTTCCTCAGTCTCAGCCTAACGCTGATGGCTGGCAGTGGGAGGTGATGGCTCTCCCAACGCCTCCCAAGCTGCCAGCCTGGGTCCCAAATCTTTCTGTGGAAGACGGAGCTGTCTGTGCAGCTGCTCCTCAGCTCATCCAGGTGTAAATTCCTGGGGGGAACATTTCCCAAGTTAGCGTTATGGATTTCCTTTGGTATTTCCACAGCGTGCACAACAAACCCCAGTCCTCTGAGGGTGAAGGGAGGCTCTCGCAGGGACCTCCTGGTACATTTTAATGTGATGGAAGGGAACACAAATTTGGAAAAAGATTGCTCAGGCACAAAGTTCCATGGACTGAGCTTCCAGGACCAAGGGACTTGTTTATCTGCATTACAGGGTGGAATTTCCAGTTCTTAATCAGGATTACTGAGGCACTAACAAGGAAATTTGCGAACCTGGCCCTTTACATTTATATTCACATATATTGTATTTCCTGCCTAGGGAAAAAAAAACTCACCAAACATCTACTGGCCATAAATCAGCTTCACTTCACTTCCATCCACATCCAGTGAGGATGTTTTAGGATGTATTTTTAATTCTTCCACAGTGTTATTCTGTTCCTTTCCTGCTCTGCCAGTTGTTCTGCAGCTGCTGCTCTGGCCAAATACATTTGCAACATGTGCACAGGAATGTCTTGGATAAGCAGCATTAAGTGACTCCTAAGGAATAAAATCTTGTCCTGCTGTAATCCATGGCGAAATTCCTAGCGATATAAGCACAGCCAGAGGTTGATCCCATGAGGTGAATACAGATATGCTGTTTAAAACTGCCTGGCAACGAGTACTCCCATAAAAACGTGGGTTTATGTGAAAACTGTGATAATTTTTCCCAGAGGCTCTGTGTTTGCTGTTTCCATCAGGCTTTTCCAGTTGACTTTGATCTACGCCTAAGGCAGGAGAGGTGTCTGATCACCTACCTGAACGTGGTCTGAACATGCAGGGTGTCAGCATCTGCACACGGATGGTCTTGGAATCACCAAATGCTTGTTTCATATGTAAGAAATGCTGAGACACCAACCCAACACATCCCAAACACACACATACATTCTTTTCCACCAAACATTCTTCCTGGACAACACGGTCTTAATTTTTTTAATGCAAACTGTTAACATAATTTCGGGAGCGGAGCCAATTTCATTCAAGAAGAGAAGAAAGCTTTACTGGGTTGGATCCAACTCTTGTCTAGCCCGGTCTCCTGTCTCCAGTGGTCACAGATCCCAGGGAAGAGCACGCCAACAGACGGAGCACAGAGAGCTACACCACATCCAGCTTTCCTCCCAGACTCCAGTAATTCTCACTTTTGAGTCAGAGGTGTAGTAATAATGTTTAATAGCCCTTAATTAACTTTTCCCCTTAAATTGTCTCACTGCTTCCTGAGCTCATGCACTTTCTGCTGTACACCACGTCCTCTGCAGAGAGTTCCTCCCTGAGATCAAACAAAGCATTGCATTTACTCTGAACCTGCCACCTGCCACTTTCACTTGCTCTCCCCCAGTTGTTCCATTAGGAAAAGTTATTAATAATCCCTTCCTGTTTGTTCTCCCATGCCTGACATGATGTTATCACATTTCAGACTTTTTCAGCTCTTTCGCTCTCAACTGCAGAGTTCACAGAATCATGGAATGATTTGGGTTGGAAAGAACCTTAAAGACCATCTTGTTCCACCCCATGCCATGGGCAGGGACACTTCCCACTACACCAGGTTTCTCCAAGCCCTGTCTGACCTGGCCTTGAACACTTCCAGGGATGGGGCAGCCAGAGCTTCTACCTTATTATCCACAAATTCTGCTTTATTTGACTGTTCCTCCCGCAGTGATCACCTCATCCTACTTTATTCCCTTTTCTCAATTTTTTGTATCGTTTAGAAACAACAATTCCAGTCCACTAAAGACAGACTCACCTCACATTTACACATTTATGGGGTTTCTTTCTTTTGCCCTCTCCCATCCTAAACATTCCTGACATTCTGTTTGCTTTTCATGGCCATGAATATGGTATTTTTGTAGAATTACCTAATATGGCTCCAAGACTAAACAGTATTTTAGCAGAGTTCAAACCTTGTTTTTGCACAGGACAACGATTGTTTCTTCCCAGTTTTCCAGCTGGGACAGCAACAGCAGGCTGTTCTTGCACTGTTTGCTTAGAGTCCAGCGCAGATCTCTGTGGGAATCTCCTGGTAATTTCTGCAGATTGTGAAAGCTGCCTGTATATTCCCAAATCTTGATTGCTATCTGCTTTCTGTAACTGATGTGCAATCAACTACATAAGCCAAAAAGAAAATAAATAATCCTTTTCTCTTATCCCACAGCAGCTTAGTTTCCTTCTGGAAAAAGAGATTTTTAACTTGGCCAATGCTTGTCCAAAACTTTCTAGAAGTCCAGGGATTCAATATTATGGATGCCTGTCCCTCCTGTGCTCCAGGTAGCTCAGGTGTGAGGCACAGCTTTCTCCGCTGACACTGCACTGATTCTCCTCCCTGCTCTGCCTCTGTCCACGCAGAGCCAGAGCGTGTTATTCCTCGTGGGACAGAGCCCAGCAAGGAATAACATCCATTTGTGCAGCGCCAGAAGATGGCTCGCAGCTCCCCGACTCCCCTGAGCTCCTTTTTCAATCCCCTCTTCACTGCAACACCCCAGCAATCAAACCACAGGTAATAGTTAAAATTTTACACTCGAGTGCCTTTCGAATTTCCAGAGAGGCTGATTCATGCATGGAAATAGCCCCAGTAAAATTGAACTTCAGATCATTAATTAAAGAAATAAATCACCACATCCACGTCTCACAGGGGAAATGAAGTCCAGGAAGGAGCTGCAAGTCAGGATGTGAAAACAACTTCGGCCGTATCCGGAGAGCACGAGCCTCAGTCAGGCCAGGGATGCTGACCCTTCACATTTTTTTGTGGTGCTTTAAAGCTCAGTCTCACTCTCGTGCCTTCTGAATGTTCGAAAATGGCCTTAACATTGAGCTGAAGGTGCTGTCCCAGGACGGACATGCTCCTGGATGGAGGCTTTTTTCTGGGACAAACAACATTAGATAAGCATTACAATTAAAGCTCTTTCAGGCTCGATTAAATACCTGACCAACAAAAGCATTTAAATTTAATCATAAACTGAAAGTCTCCCCTGCGTACGGCCGGGGTTAAACAAATGGCATTAACACTGAATTTTCATGTTTGAGCAGAAACATTCCTGAATAGCAGAGTATTGATCTAAGATGTGGATTTGGTTCAGGTTGCCAGCTCTCCAGTCCGTGCCAGGAACTGAGATCAGTGCTTCCGAGGCTGGGGAGCACGGAGAACAGGCAGAGCTCACCTCCCTTTGGCTATGGCAACGATGCATCCTTAGCTCTTCTTTTTGTCATACAGGGGAATATTTCAATTCTGTTTGCAGCTTGAACAGCTGAATTCTGTCAATGTTTGTGTAGCTCCCTTTGTCTCCTCTCTCTCCAATTCCTCCTTTCCTGGAAGGAGTAAGAATAACCTTGCAAAAACTCAAGTCTTGGCACCCTCTGCTCATTAACTCAGATGCCAATTTGCTGACTTCTATAGGAATTTTGTGAGTGCAGCTTTAACGCCTCAGGACAAGGAAAGTTCCGTGCTCAACTCTATAAATATTTATTTAAAACCCACAAGTGCTTAGCCCTGACATGACGCTATGTGGATCCTACCTCGGAACGTGCTGCGGTTCAGGGGAAAGCCGGCAAGCTGACAGCATCCGGCCTCTCCCAAAATCTCTTCTCCCCCAGCAGAGACATAATCCTGATGCACACTTCAGAATAAACACTGTCCTACCTGCATATACAACCTAGAGAAATTCTCAGCAAAAAGCCTTTCCCGGCTTTAACTGTGGAGTAGAATTTTCCATCTTTCTCCTGCTGTCAGAAACTGGTTTTATTTAAGCACAGTAGACTGTTTTTTATTTTCATATATTAAAACTATTGCAACAACTGCAGCCAATTTAATCTCTGGCTCCATTAAAAATTTGAATGCAATATTTTAAGAAAAATATTTGACTTATCTCGAGTTTGGAACATTGACTTTACAAAAACAACCCAGGAGGCAGATGGAACACATCCGAGCTTGAGCCGTGTTACGGATTTTGTCTTCCATCCCAAGAGCTCTAACTCAGAACAACTCCTACCATTTTACTGAGAGAAAATCAGTTTGGTGAACACCGGGTATCCAAAAAAGTCCTTCACGTGTATTATGTTTCCACAATAGAAGGGTTTAAAAATCAATACCCAGCCTCCCAAGTCAGTTTTCACCCATGGTATATAAACTGCATGAGCTGAGTATCACAGAAACACACACCCACCGTGAGATTGTTGTTATAATTACAGACGCAGCGTCTTTCCCCATAATACCTGGGTTTACCTAAACTTGCATCACAGTACAAGAATATTTACCAAAGATTTGTATCAGTGTTTCTTCCCACGTGAACTGCCCTGCCAGGCAGCCGAAGGAAGTTCATGAGCTGCTCCTGACCGTCTGCTGCCGCTGCTCGGGGCTTCCGCAGCGACAAACGTGACCGCAGACATCCGGGCTGGGACAGCACGCTGGGAGCCCTGAACGTGGCAGCAGAACAAGGGACACTTGTGATCCACACCGATAAGGGCTGGATGCACAGAGCCACCCTGCTGTGGCTGCATTTCCCCTCAGAGCCACCTCCTGCCAAAGCCGTTGGACTCCGTGAGCTCTGAGGCCTTGTCCAACCGGAACGATTCTGATTCCATGAAACCTCACGGCAGCCAAACAACACAAACACAAAGCACACGGACTCAGCTCGTTCTCTACAAGGGTGGAATTATTTGCATTTATTGTGACAATCTGAGAAAAAAGGCCCTTGAGGGATTTAAATGCAAAATATAATTTTTTTTATACAATCTCCATCTTTCCATGTATTACTTCCCTGGGATTCAAACTTCAGAAGGATGAGGCAGCCTCGCCAGCCCTCCCAAAGCCCTGAGCTGTCGAACAGGGACAAGAGGTGGTGGTTACACACGCTCTCATCATTTCCAACAGCTCTTCTCCAGAGCTGTTCTCCCCTGGAATGCTCTAGGAAGCACTTGCCACTGGTTATATGTCCCCAGCAGCACCAGCAAGTTCTCCAGTGCCTTACTGGGAAAAGAGAAAAGGAATTGTGAGCAATTGTTCACTCTCCAGACCATGGGCCACTTTCTTCTTCATTTCCTGGTGGGTGGGGAGGAGAAGATCTAGATCCTTTCCCAAGCAGGAAGACAATACAAGAAGAATATGAGCCCCCCTACATCCTTAACTTTGTGAATGAAAAATAAAACTCCCTTTCCTCTCTAAACCCATCCCTAAACAGCGGCAGGCCTGTGCAATGTGGGAGTCTGACTCCGACTCTGGAGATCATCTCTGCTTTCTGCCGTGTCTGCAGTCGCAGTAGGAGGCAAGGGAAGAAAACCACCCACACAGCCATCAAAACAAGGCGGGGGGGAGAGCTGGGAAGATGGAAATATGGGATGTAGATCACAGAGATGAAGCGCCTGGCTCCGAGGAGCGTCTGGACACCAGACATTTGATGTGGCAGTTTCCACAGCCAACAGCACCGGCAGTGGCACAGGGCAGAGCTCAGCCCACCACAGCCAGTGGTGGCATTTCAGCTCCACAGCCACAGCCTCCAGCTTCAGCCATACCCCTGAACTGCAGGGGCGTGCTGGATGAGGAAATACAATTCTCTCAGAGTCCATATTCAAGACTGGTGCAGTTGTTGGCAACAAATGCACACTCGTAAGACCAAGAAGAATTTAAGCAGCTGGTTCCCTTCCACATGAGATCAATAAAATGGGCAAGCCAGCTGCCTTCAGGAGGAGATTCTGGTGCTGGGCAATTCCTTGCCCCAAAATTAACAAAATACCAAAATCCTGAGGAGAAAATCACACACTGGATGTGTGCCATTCAGCTTCTTCCCTCCTTGTATCCTTTTCAACCAGGAGCAAGAGTCCAATGACTCTTAGGCCTCTGTTCCTTTCACCTCCTGAAGGATTTGAATGGGAGGCTGCAGTGAAACCCCTCTCACAGCCGGCACAGTCCCTGCTCCCACAACGCTCCCGCACTTCCCAATGTGGCATTTGCGTCTGTCACTTCTGTCCGCAGCCTCCGCTGCTGTCCCAGGCTGAGGAGCACTGCTCACTCTGACTGCAGCCACGCAGGAAGGCTCCTGGACAGCAGCTCCCCAGGCACATTCATTCCCACATCAGCTGTCCTCACCTCATCTGGGTAATTACAACCCCCGTGCATCCCTGCCCAGCCCACAGCTCGCCAGCGCAGCATCCACGCCAAGGAAGATTAAAGACAAGGGGCACTTCCCAAGCCAGACTTTCAAACGCAGCAGGAAACTGGCGCTGTAACTATCACCTTATGGGGTGAAATTCAAATAGGAGGCCAGACAAGACGTCAATCATCATGCTTTCCAGAAATCCCTTGAAACACACTCATAAAATGTCTTTGCTTAGACATGAGCTTCACACCGTGTTTTTTCCTCACAGATACATCATGCTGAATATAAACATTATGGAGAAAAGTGCCTTGGGGAAACATTTTATATACTGTGATGTGGCAAATTACACCGTGTAACAAAGCAGGACTTTGCCAATAATAGACCACAAAATTTGGGCACCCTCCAAGACTCACAGCCCCAGGGTGTGAGGTGTGAAGCAACCTCAACCCTTTTCCCTTCAGTGGGAGACACTTTCCAGTCTCACAAAAGCTTCTTCAGCTCACAGAAATGGGGCAGGAAGGAGGAGATTCGATACTTATTTCTGGTTTGCTTCCACTCAGGCAAATTAGCCTTTTAAAACCCAAAATAACACAGTGCTGGGTGTCACTACGGTACAAAGATGACTTAGCAGGAGTGAGAGCCCTTCCCGGGCTGATGTTACCCAGTTCAGTCACTTTGCTGCAAACAGCCTTGTCTCTGTTCCATCTCTCTGTAGCAATCTTCTCTGATGTGGATTTTCCATTCCTGGAGTGGGTTATTTCAAATTCAGCACCCGGAAAGGCTCCTCTGCTCCTCCAAGCAAAGCCTCTCTCACCAACGGTTTTAAGAGCCACAAAAACAACTCATTCCCATTCCCTCCAAAGAGGTGCCTCTCTGTCTTACTTTAGGTTGAAACATCGATTAAAATTCTTATACTGGAAAGAAAACATCACCCAGTGAGGTGCTGGGCTGGTCCTGCCAACAGAAACACCCTCGGTGTACGCAGGAATCTGAGAATGTGCAAGTCTTGCTCATTACCACAAGATCCCTTGAGCTGCTCCAGCTTTAGACAGAGGCACGAGTGTATGTGTGTGCACATATATATAAAAACATACACGTCATAAAACTGGCAATTATATGCACATCACGCTCGAATTCCCCAAAAAACAGACTACACCAACGCCACATTCAAATTCCACAGGCAGGGATGCACAAAGGAGCCTGAAAGGCAGCAGTTAGTCAGACTAGAGCCTCGTAACGTGCACAACCCACACAAGGACCAGGCAGCACTGTAGAAAACACTGAGCTAATAATTAAAAACTTAATTTAAAACCAGAAAAACACAGTTGGGATTGAGATCTGCGCTTGCACCCCTGGAGCTCAATATCACCACACAGACAAAAATCAATAGGTGCCACAAAGAGGGCACTGATAAAAATCTATAGCAACTGAAGCAGTCAACTTGAAACCTATTAACAGCTGCATTAGAAAGAAAGGATTACTTTTCCAATCTGCCGCTCTCCTTCCAGATGATCATTCTGTATGAACCCAGCAGAAATCCCTTCCGATCCCTTTTATGAATGAACTACTCAGGATTTCAAGACCTTCCCCAGATCAGCATCGAATAATTATCTGCTTTTCGCCACCAGCACCAGCACTGTCAGCGCTGGCATCAAGTTTAACGAAAATGACCCGGGAAGGGAGGGACAGCAGGGACACCTGAGGCACAGGCTCCTGTGCCATCTGCAGCCCATCACCCCAAGCTTACCAACTGGTATTTGATCTGCTGAAGCCCACAGAGCAGTGGCTGCACTCAAGCAAAGAAGGAGAATGCAGCGAGGGCTTGTTTTTATCTTCTGTTCATCACTGTCCTCCCAAAGTTTAGGGACCTGAAGCACGAACAGTGACAGGAAAAGGTCATCATACAGCTACAGCTCAGATTTTTATCTCCTCGCAGTAAAAGTCACTGATCATTAACTGCAGTAGCTGGCATTTTCTGAGTCTCTGGCATTTTGTAGTTCTCCAGCACACCCATACCAAGTGCAACCAAATCCCGCGGATTTCAGCCTCGGAGCATCTCTCACATGGATCACACAGAAACCAGACAATCCTGAGGACACTGAGCTACACCTGAGCCTAGGCGAAAATCCCGCTATTTCTGTGGATCTCTTTATTTTCCCTTTGAAAAACACAGTCCGAGCTCTGCCTACAACACACTGGGGCCACGAAAAGCGAAATCCAGTATTCCCAACAGGGCAAGAACCGGAGGCTACTGGGACAGCGGCCACACGCGCCTGCCACAATCAACGAGGGATAAACTCATCAAAACCGAACGACGGGCGTCACATTTAGAATTGAACTCCAAGAACAACAAAAAAAACCCCCAGATATTGGTGGGTCTGCATTCCCAGCACGGGGCGAGGGGTGCGGGATCAGCGAGGAAATGCCGCTTTCCGCCGGCGGCAGCCGCAGCACCGCCCGCACAGCGCCGGGCGCCCAGAGGGGACCGCGGCTGCCCCGGCCTCTCCCCACCCTGCCCGGCCGCCCCCCGCCCGGCACAAGTTTCCCCCGGGCTTCGCTTACCGCCGTGGAGCCGGAGGAAGAGGCGATGTAGACCTTGATGACCATGCTGGGAGCGGCGGGATGCAGAGCCGGGCGGGCGGTGGGTGTGTGAGGGCGGCTCGGGCGCGGGCTGGGGCTCAGGCGGGAGGGCGGGCGCGGGGAGGCGGCGAGAGCGCTCGCCCCGCCTCGCTCCGCAGCTGCCGCCGCCCGAGCCCGGAAGGGC
>VYZT01044328.1:0-24411 GCA_013400735.1 Pomatostomus ruficeps | reverse complement strand
CCAGGCGCCCCACGGCCCCGTTCGGGGCCGTGGGACGCCTGGACCGGCCCGAAACCCCTCGGGCGGGCGCGATCGCCGCGTTCCCGGTTGTCCCTCATTGTCCTTGCGGGGCCCGCGGCGACCTTGTTGTGTGAGGGGAAAATTGGCGGGAACTTTTCGAACTGGACGTGATGACGTAGCGGCGGCGGCCGCGGGGCGTTGTGGGAGTTGTAGTCCGTGAGGCGGCGGGGATGAGGGGGAGGCCGCCATTGCTGCGGGTGGTGTTGGGGTCCCCCTGTGAGTCCCCCCCACTCATTTCATCTCAGGGTTTAAGTGCGGTCACACGGGGTGGTGTTGCCTTCTCACCTCGGTGTCTCGCTTTCCTTGCAGGCTCCAGCTGAAGGCGAGGCAAAGGAGGAGGTAGGAGCTGTTTGTGGTCACTGCTCTGAGAATTCCTGTGGGGCTCTGCAGCAATTAGGGAGCCCGCGCAGGTCATGAGGGGTGTTCAGCCCCTGTGCCTGGTTTTGGGGTGCTGGGGGTCATCGCTGTCACCTGAGGTGGCAGGTGACCCCTCTGGGGGGTCCAGCGGCTCTGCTGGGCTGAGGTCAGGGACCATCGGTTCCAGTGGGAACGTGTCCCTTTTGGCCTCACAACTCCTGGGAGTAAAAGAAACTTCATCCCTCACCATGTCAGCGGAGTGAAGTGGCGGCAGCAGAGAACTGCAGAGCAAAGCTGCACTTCTAGGAAGTCACAGAATATCCTGAGCTGGACCTGCAAGGGTCAGGGAATCACAGAAAGGTTTGGGTTGGAAGGATCCTAAAGCTCATCCAGACCAACCCCGGCCATGGCAGGGACACCTTCCGCTATCCCAGGTTGCTCCAAGCCCCGTCCAGCCTGGCCTTGGACACTTCCAGGGATGGGGAGTCATCAAGGCCCTTACCATAATGCCAATAATTTCCTAAATCCTAGGATTTCTGTGGGGCTGCATGATGCCACGTTATTTTGGGTGGCAGTTCTGAGAAAGCTGTGCTTTGTGTGCTCTCTGAATTTTACTGACATCTCTTTCCTTATGCAGCCAAAGAGAAGGTCAGCCAGACTATCTGCTGTGAGTATCTCTATTTATCCTTCAATACTCTATCACTTGGCATGGGGACAGTTAAAGATAAAACATTGGGATTTCCCCCAGAATTGGGAAAGGCATGCTTAGAATATTGCAATATTTAAAATTCCCATTCCATGTTTTCATTCCTTGAACATCCCCACATCCATCCCCGCATCCCAGGCTTCTCACGTGAGATACATCATCTGTGTTAATGCACATTCCATCTGGGCACAAGTATCCAGAGTTAAGGAATATTGATTTCAGGATGGATTTGTTCCCTGTAGGACTTCTCCACACAAATGCTCATAGCTCTGTAAATCACCCGCTGTCTCCTTAGCCTGGGAATTTGTGCATTGATTTTTTTTTGCAGGGCTTGCTGTTGGTAAATAATTTTCAAAAGTCACCAACATATTGCCCATAAAAATATAAATATAAATGTTCATTTCTGGTGTTCACCTGGCTTGTTTCGTGTGCTTTTTGCAGAAACCTGCTCCACCCAAACCGGAGCCAAAGCCCAAAAAGGCAGCACCTAAGGTAAGGGTCTTGAACTGAAGTTATATTTTCCTTCTGGAGGTGTTTACAGGGATAAAAACCCCCACAATTAACCACTTTGCTTTCCCATAATTATCCTGAAAGCTTTGAGATGGAATTATGTGAGCTAAAAGAATGGGAAAGACATAATTTTATCCAATTTCTACTGAAGGAATGTGGTAAATGGAGCAGATTTGAAATCCCTTGTGGCGAGGCTTTGCTGCTGCTTTACAAGGCCATTCTGAAGTTTCGTATAATGCATTGTTGGGAAAATGTTGCTTGGAATGGAGATCAGAGACTCAATTAGAGACGGCATTGAAAATCATGCTTTTAATTACAGTTTCTTACTATATTTCCATTCTGAGTCGCTCTCTGCAGTTAGTTATCAGTTTATCACATTTTAATCACTCAAGAGTTCTCGAGACCCCTTTCCTTCAGCCGGATATTTTTGGAAATGTCAGAAAACATTGGCATGTCTGACAGTAGAGTTAAAAAAGAAACTATTTAAAGCTCTGTTTTAGTTTAGGGCAACAGTTTGAAATTTCAAAACGGGCAGTTCTGCAATCCATGAGGGATTTCTTTCCATCCCCTGCCTATCAGCCTTCCCAGCTGTCAGTTTGCAGTGGTTTTTTGTTCAATTTTTCTGTAAATATTTAGGATTTTGCAGCTTAAAAAAAAAAATCAAAAAGCCAATAAACACTCCAGCAACAAAACTTCAGTGATTGTTTTTAACGTGTTCCCATCACACACTTTATTTGTGGTTTGGGATGATGAGGGGGGAGAGACGCTTTGGTTGCAGAGGGGGATGATGGGCTGGGAACCAGGAGCTTTTCCCTTTTCCATTGAGAAGGAATTTGCGGTTGCCTTTGGCACAGCAGACTTCCAGGTGAGGGAACTGTTTCCCTCCACATCCTCTGAGTGGAGCAGCAGAGATGCTGTGGAAAAGAGGGAGAACCCCACGTGTCATTTTGGGCTCAGCTCTGTAATCTCAGTGCTGTGCAGAGCCAGGTTTTCCCGTTCCATCTTGGTCGTGCAGCTGGAATCCCAGACCACATTCCTGGCTGGATGGAGCGCTGGACACTCTGGATTGCACTTCCCTCTAGTGGCTGGTGCCCCAGGCAGACACAGGGCAGCGGTGGATGACCCACGGTGTTGTATTTGAGTTTTTTCCAAGTTTGCTTTTTTATTTTCATGGAAACGTTTCAGGGTTTAAACACTAAAGCTGCTTAAACTGAATGGGAAAAGCTGTAGGAACAGGGATGTAAGAGTTAAGGGCTGTGAGGGACTGGCAGAGCTCAGTTTAGTGGCTGAGACCCACAGAGCTGGGTGCTGTGGGCTCCCTTTGGGATCATGCAGGGATCCCCTGGGAGCTGTGCCTTGGGAATTGCCCCCAGTTGCGCTTGGAAAGTGTTGATCCTGCTGCTCCTGAGGTGCTGTTTGAAGCCAGGAAACTTGAGCTGTGTTTTTGGCTCTCCAGAGCTCCTCAAACTGCATCAGCAGCTGTGCAAAGGGTGATGGAGTAAGAGTTGTGGAGGCATTTCTGATTCCTGTCTGCTCCGAGTGCATTGCTTGTCACCCTTCAGGACCTTGGAATGTTTTCCTGTGTGTCAGGATGGATTTCACCTGTTAGGCTTTGCCATGTTGGAAAACACGGAGCTGGGAAAGGAGTTCTGTCACTCCCAAAATACAGGACCTTGTAATTGACCTTGTAACTGTTGTTGCCATCTCGAGAGCGAAATTAGTGAGGAAAATGAACACAGTGCTGTAGCTGGGGACCTGTTGTGTCCTGGGGACCCTTTCTCCAGTCAGTCCAGCCATGGGAGTCAGTTGCCCTGGATTCTGCTCCAGTGCTTTCTGGAGGGGCTTTCCCAGCACAGAGAACTGGTTTTAGCTCTGTTAATACTTCGTTGTGGGTTTTTCAGTGGGATAAGGGAACAGATCAGCAGTGCCCCATGGTACAGCTGTACTTCTAAATCTCTGACAAACAGCACCAGGATATTGGGGATTCCCAAGACAGGGACTCCTGACACCACACTGTGGGAGCATTTTCCAGGTGGGATGAAATCCCTCAGACTGAGGAGAGGTTAGAGAGGAAAGAGACCCTCACCTCACCCATTGAGTGTACTGACCCCTTCTTAAATTTTCTGCATTATTGGAGGATTTGCTGTTAATTTTGGTGAATTTTTAATCACTGAAGGATCAGGTGACTTTACCCCTCACACTCTGAGTTTGCCCTGAGCAGCTGATTTTTAAAGTGAATTAATTTCGTGCACTAATAACTGAGGGATTGAAGTAAGAAAGTAAACTTTTTGTAACATTTTGGTAACTTGGAGTCACTGAGACCAATCTTGCGAGTAGATAAATGTATATCCAGTAATTTTCAGTTTATCCTCACTCAGCTGTGAGTAGATCTTGCAGGGTTTCTGGCTCCTCTGTGGGAAGTAGGTTAATCAAGCAAGGGGCTGAGCCGGTGCTGGTACTTACTGGCAGCAAGAGGCACATCCTTGAAAAGTGAAACTAATGAGGGTCGGGTATTTGGGTCAGGATCTGACCTTGCCTATGGAAAATTATTACTACAGAAGCATCAAGTTTGGGGATTGTTTTGATTTAGCCCGAGCCTCATGTAAGAAACTGCACTTCAATAATAAATGCAACGCTCTTGTGGTTATCACAGCGATGCTGCTGAGCCCCCAGTTTTGCTGTCACGGAAGTGGTTTATTATCACAAGGAATATTTCTGGCAGGGAAGGGGGAAAGTCCTTTGCCTACAGCTTTGTTGCTGTTTTCTAAATAGGCACTAACAGCACATCTGCAGTGTTCTGGTGTTGGTTTTGTTCTGTGGCTGCCTTTCACCAGCAGGGCAGAAATGCAGGCCAGCTCAACATTTTTTAGCTAATTTAATTGAATGCCTATTTAAAATAAGGATTCTTTTAACCCCAGCCATGGCTGCTTTTATATTCTGTACCTCCCTGTAGCACATTCAGGACAGACAGAAGGAAAACGCTTCTCCTGTGAAACTTTGATCAATAGGAAGTTGGGGGGTGGAAGGAGGTTGTGCAGAGTTTTGGAGTTGAGAACATGCTGATGCACAAGGTGGAAATTAGGAGTTAATACATCACTGTTTGTTTTCTTAACAGAAAGAAAAAGCAGCAAATGATAAAAAGGAGGACAAAAAGGCAGCAACAAAAGGGAAGAAAGGAGCCAAAGGCAAAGAGGAAACTAAACAAGAGGATGCTAAAGAAGAAAACCACTCTGAAAATGGAGATACCAAAACTAATGAGGTACTTTAGCTCCACTAAGGCTGGGAACAGAGCCAGATGTTCTGGCAGCACAGCTGCAGCAGCTCTGCTGGGCTCCAGAGGGTGGGGGGATCACTGCCACACGCTGAGGACAGAGAGCTGTGGTACCTGCCCAGGGCAGCTCCAGGGAGAGCCTGCAGGAACGGCCTTCTCCCTCCAGCTCCTTCCTGGAGCCCTTCCCCTGGTGCTGCCTGCTGGCCCAGGGTCCCTCTCGGGGCTGGCTCACAGCAGTGCCCACATTTGGGGAACAGGGAGCTCTCCAGCCCCGAGCTGGCTCTGCACACCCCCTCTGGGCTGCTGGGTTCCTCTGCTGCTCAGCATGGGTTGGTGCTGGGCCAGAAATCTGGTTTTGAGTTCTACACAATTCTCTAAAACAATTCTTTGCCTCAGAACAGTTGAACGAGAGATCAGCAAAGTAAACTCGGTCTTGTCTCTTATCTGCAGCCTCTCCTCACAGCTCCTTACTTCGGCTGCCCTCTGCCAGGTCCAGCTGCTGCTGGATTGTCCCAGCAGGGTCCTTGCTGGGACGGGAGCAGTGTTTCCTCAGGGCTCTCCCTGCCGTGGCACAGCCCAGCCCCTTGTGTTGTCACTGACACTGGTGTCCCTTCATGGGCTGAGCGTCCCCATCCAGCCAAGGGCGCCTTTATTCTTCCATTTCTAAAAGGAGATCAGGAGCTGCCGAGTTAAAGCTCTGCATGGCTGCTGTGCTTCCGAGGGGCTTTCAGGGAGCTCTGCAGGTGTGATGGGTTGATCTGAAAAGCAGAAGCACATTTTTGTAGAGAAAGGTGAGAACTGATTCCCCAAAGTTGGGACAGAGCAGGATCGTGGTTGATGTGTAACTCTTCCACTTCCCTGTGATGAGGGCTTGAATTTCCCCTGACATATTGATCCTAATCCAAAATACATTCCAGACCTCTGCCTCTCTGCAGGCACTTACTCCAAAATTACCTCGCTAATTAACACTCCCTGTGTTTTCATTTTAAGAATTACCAGCCCGTTGCTGTGCCCATATTTTCTGTGCATTCCTGTCTATCCACACAGAGCCTTCTCCGTGTCTGTGTTAACAAACTGGTCTCTTTTCGATGCTGGCTAGATGGGAATCCAATTAGCATTACCAATAATATTTCTATTCTTCCCAACCCCTTTTCTAGGCACCAGCTGCTGAAGCATCTGATGATAAGGAAGCCAAGTCCGAGTAATGTTAACCCTGCCCTATATCTCCATCATTTGGTATCCGTACCTCCATGCTGTATTGTTAACAGAGAGGAATATTTTTATCAACTATTTTATAAATGCAGGTTTTTTTAGCATGAATTTAATTATGGAACATCTTCATCTCGGTTACTTGGGAATTAAATCCCTAACAAACAAAACAAAACAACAAAAAAAAAAGTCATTGTTTTTAAATTTTGTGATTGTAATAGTTTGTATGGTACATGGAAAGAATAAGTGGTGGTAGCTTTTGACTTCTGTCAGTGTGTCCCTTTTTGTGTAAGTCATGCTTACAGACTTCAGATTTTAATTTTTTCCCTTGTATGTGTTGTATGGTTTCTTAAAGTGGGGAGGTCTCAAAACAAATAACCGTGTGAAACATTCCAGTGGTTCTGTGGGTTGCTTTTATAAAGAAGGTGAGCTATTTTCATGAAAAAAAACCTAAGAGCTGGAAATCTGTTGTTTCCCAAATGTAATTTTATTTTGTCAGTTTTGAAAAAAAAAAAAAAAGAAAAATAAATAAATAAAAGTGTAATCCTGTTTTTAAATGAAATACAAACATTTCTTTTCAAAAAGGGCAGGTTGGTTGTATGTACCCACTGTTAGGAATTTTGCTGGATTTATCTTAATAAAAAAGACTCCTCAAAAGCTGATTGTGGTTTGTTGCTTGTGCTGCTGGAAAGCTCCCAAATTCCAGGAGAGCTGCAGTGGGACAGGGAGAGCCCGGGGGCCTGGAGCCCCTCTCTGCCTCAGTTGTGTGACTTCCCATTCATCCAGGCCCCCTTATTCTGGGGAATAACAGCTGGACCAGACCAGTGAGCTGGGTTCAAGTCCCAGTTTTGTTACAGCTTTTTTGTGCACCTTTATCAACTCCTGCTAAAACCTGCTTTTGTAGAAAGTCTCTACACATCCATGACCAACTACAGGATATATTTAATAATAAGAAAAAATGTCTGCAATGCAGAAATGCAGAAACCTTCCCTCTCCCATTAAATTGTTCCTCAGCCCAGCAATGGGAAATTCCAAGAGCTTGAATATTTTCTGTTGTGTCCAAACCCCGAACAGCATCTCAGTGAGAGTGTCTTGGATTCAGGGGGGGTTCAGGATCAGTCCCCCAGGGCCACTAGAGGAGGGTTAATGTGGATTTCATTTTCCAGGCCTGAAGCACTGGGAATGTTTCTTCCTGCTGCTCCACCTGTTCTGTGCAAAGGCTCGGGGTTAACTGGGCTCCAGCCTCCTCAGCAGGGAAGGTGAGGGAGTTCTGAGGGGCCTTTTCCGTGGCACTGCATTCCCTTAATCCAGCAGGGATTTTGGGGTGTGCTCTGGTCTCTCCTGCAGTGGAAACCGAGGGAGCAGTAACTGGGTTCCCTGTGCCTGGTGGAGGTGTGCTGAGATGGGGGCAAAACCAGGGAGACTGAACATGATCCAACAACAGTTCAAACGTCATCCTGACTTCTACATCTCAAAGTGATTAGCTGAATTTCCTCTCTAGAAAGACGAGCTGGGGGTGTTCAGCCTGGAAAAGAGAAGGCTCTGGGAGACCTTGAAGCCCCTTCCTCTGCCTGAGGGGGCTTATAAAAAGGAGGGAGAGGGACACAGGCACATAATGACAGGATGGGGGGAAATGGTTTTAAACAGAGGACAGGGATGGATGGGATATTGAGGAGAAATTCTTCCCTATGGGAGTAGGGAGGCCCCTGGATCACTGGAAGTTTCCAAGGCCAGGTTGGACAGGGCTTGGAGCAACCTGGGATAGTGGAATGTGTCCCTGCCCATGGCAGGGGGTGGATCAGATGATCTCTAAGTTCCCTTCAGACCCAAAGCACTCCAGGATTCCATGATTCTGTGAGTTTAGCCAGCAGTCAGTGACAAATCCCAAAGGGCCTGTACTGCTCCAGGGAGAAAATGCGTATTGGAAATGTTTTAGATTAAGTGTTTTTCCCACCCCAGTGGCTTCTCTAAAAGGGTTTCAAACAGGAGTCCAGTCGTGCAGGAGGGTGAAGTCCCTTCTCCCAGCCCTGGTGCTGTGGGACCATCTCTGTGGCCCCAGCACAGAGATGTGTGTTTCCCTGGGTCCCTGTGGTCTGTTTCCCTGGATGTCTCAAGCACTGTTATGTACACAGCAGACACTGAATTTAGCTGATATTTTCTTCTTAGCACAGGCTCCATTCATGTCCCAGGGTACAAACACCCTTTGGAATGAGGTCACTCTGCTCCCAAGCCGTGTCTCTCCATCTGAGTCCAGAGGTTGTTACACAGAACGTACAACTGAGTGTTTGGTTTTGGTTATTTCTTTCTCGAGTGCCAGGGTGGGAGTTGTTCTTAATTCTATAACTATTGTTCTAATCAAATTCCTCTTTCAAATAAGTACAGAAAATTGCCCAAGAACTTTTTGCTCAAATTCATAACTTTTCGGAGCCATGGGGTATTGAGAGAGTTGCACAACCGAATGGATTGTCTGGTTTATGCCAAACCCTCCTCCACAGCTGTCCTGGTGTCTAGACACTGAATCCAAGGCCAGCTCCATGGCAGCTCCTAAGCTTGGCTTATTTTGTCTGAAAAGGAAAGGTTTCAAACTGTTGAGCCAACCTATTTCCAGGTTTATTTGGAATTTGTAGAGATATTTGCCTTCCCTGAGGTCCTTGGCTGGCTGTTCCCTGTGCTCTGGGTGTTTCCAGGTCTGATGCTGGTTAGGAAAGATCCCCAGAACTGCTGTGGATCTGATTATCCTCATTCCTCAGAACAACTGGGGACCTTGAAGGTGCAACAGTGAGGAGATTGATGAGTGTGAAGATGGTGATGGTCCTGGGGTGGTGTCCTGGGAAGAGATGTGAGTGATGTTGGCAACACCTGGCCATGGTGAGGTGTCTGTGTAGCTCATCGGGATGAGAAGAAACAGGCTCAGGATGCACCAGGGCAGGTTTAGGTTGGATATCAGGGAAAAAAGGGTTGTTCAGCCCTGGCCCAGGCTGGAGTCACAACCCCGGGGGATTTAACTGTGGATGTGCCACTTGGGGACATGGCCAGTGGTGGCCTTGCTGGTGCTGGGGGAGCAGGTGGACTTGGAGGGCTTTTCCAACCTAAATGTGTCCGTAATTCCATGACACAGCTTCTGGTGCAGGCTCCCAGAGCAGCACAGTGTCCTCACACAGTGTCCTCACAGGATCTTCAACAGAACTGGGCAAGCATTTGCTTTTGTTTGCTCAGAACAATAAACCCACTGAAAACCACTTGGAAAACACTGGTCACTGTCCTGGGAGGGAGGGGGAAATCAGAGGAGGCACCTCCAGATTTCACCCTGGTCTCCACCATCAGCAGTGTGCTGGAGCAGCACAGGAGGATCGGGAGGGAAAAGGCACAGCTGCCTCTGCAAGCACAGAATGGGAATCAGTGAGGTCCTTGGGATGTAGAAAAAAGGTGAATGGGAGAAAATAAAACAACCCCTCCAAGCACATAAAAGGAAGGGTTTTGCAGGTTCATCCCACATCCAGCTTTGCTCCTTTGAGAGAAGTGACTACACAAAAAAATAGAAAACCCCTCAGGTCTGGAGCCAAGCTGGGAGAGCTGAGTGTTCAGTGGGGAAGAAAAGCTCTGGGGAGAGCTCAGAGCCCCTTCCAGTGCCTGAAGGGGCTCCAGGAGAGCTGGAGAGGGAAATTGGACGAGGGATGGAGCGACAGGACAAAGGGGAATGGCTTTAAGATGAAGGAGGGTAGATTCGGACCGGATATTGGGAAGGAATTGTTCCCTCTGAGGGTGGGGAGGCCCTGCACAGGGTGCCCAGAGCAGCTGTGGTTGCCCCTGGATCCCTGGAAGTGTCCCAGGCCAGGCTGGACGGGGCTTGGAGCAGCCTGGGACAGTGGAAGGTGTCTCTGCCCATGACAGGGGGCAGAACCAGAGGACATTTGAGGTCTCTTCCAGCCTAAACCAGTCTGGGATTCTGTGACCCTCCGACAGGTCTGATTTTCCGATCAAGAGCAGCTCCCTGGCAGTTAATGGAGTTACGCTGGTGTTAATCCGATGAAGGGGAAAGAAAATTGAATCCCTGGAATGGAAACGATGGCTCCTCCTCCTGACTGTCCCAGCGGTGCTGCTCCTTTCCCGTGCAGCTGCCGAGCCCCCGCTCTGAAACCTGATGCCCTGGATGGGTTCCAGGAGCCAGGAACACCCCGGCCCGGCGCTGGGCAGCTTTCGAGGAGCCTCCTTGGAGAGAACAATGTCAACGTGGCTTCCAGAGACAGTCCCAGAGCCCAGAGGAGCTGGAGCTGGTCACAAGTGAGCGTGGACATGGGGACAGATGTCACTGGTGACTCCTGTGCCATTGTCCCCTGCTTTGGAATGAGTGTGATTGGGACTGGGCCGGGGTGAGTCCAGGAGGGGGTGGGGAGAGGATCAGATCCCACCCCCGTCATCCACACCTTTCATCTGTTCCCAGAGAAGCTGTGGCTGCCCTGTCCCTGGAAGTGCCCAAGGCCAGGCTGGACAGGGCTTGGAGCAGCCTGGGATGGTGGAAGGTGTCCCTGCCCATGGCAGGGGTGGAATGAGATGGGCTCTAAAGCCATCCCCTTCCAACCCAAACCACTCTGTGATTCCATGATTCCCTGATCTGCCCTGATTTATCCACCTCTGCTGGAAGAGGACAGGGAGGGGTCGGTGCAAGGGGATCCCAGAGGAATGACACTCCCTGCCTCCCGCAGCACCAAGCAGGGAACCGCTGGAACTGTGTCAAATGGGAATCTGGAAGTGATGTCCGGGGATTAGTGTGAACTCCAGGCTGAGGTAACACCTGAAAGCACTGAAAGGAAATTGGTGTTGATGTGACAGAAAAGGGAAAAACAGCAAATTGGAAAGCTCTGTTCCTAAGAGTGGGAATCCAATTGACACCATAAAGCTCTCAAAGGCAACTTAATACAATTGGACACATCTTAAACAATTCCAGACGTTCTTAAGAAGGGGGGAGGGAAGGAAGCATAAATAACACAGGGAAAATGCTGGATTGAAACCTAAACACAGAGTGGTCAAGACCACTCCCCCTCCCAGCCTCGGCAGCGTTCCCGGGAAGGGGTTCCAGGGCACGGCTGCGCCCCTTTGGAAGTGCCTCCCTCCCGGCGAGCGAGGTGCGCTGCTTCCTTTGGGGACGAAGTGCAGCACAAGCCTGGAATTCTCACTCAAAGCTGCTCCAAAGTTATCCCAGAGCCAAAATCTCGCAAAATCGCCAGGGTTTTGTTTGTTTAACATGAACAATTCGGGGAGGGGGTGGAAGTGCATTTCTTGGAGCTCAAACCAGATGTGCGACATCCCAGCCACAGATCTCCGGCTTCTGCGCTGTTTGCTTTCCCCCCAGGAAGATAAAAGGAGCTGTGGAGAAGGTTTGGATTGCGGCAGCTCTCGGGTTTCACCCTGGCTCCGAGGGCGCTGGCAGAGGCTGCTCTGCGGGACCACAAACGAGCTTTGCTCTTTCACGGATCCGGGGCCGCCGCTCCCCTCGCAACACGGCTGGAGTTGGACGTGGGCTGTCCCTAAGCCTCAGGCTGAGCCTCAGCTTCCCAGCAGACTGGAAGTTCGCTTGGGTTGGTTTCTTCCTTCATATAAATCCACCATCACGGAGGAGCTGACCAGAAGTGCTTCCCCAAGTCGTGGTTCCATTTTGTGCCGTCTCTGCCAGGAGAGAAAGGCCAGAGTCGCCTCTCCGGGCCTCATCCGGAGGGAAATCCTGCAGGATCTGCCTTCCCCTCCTATAAATCCTTCCATGCTGCCAACAGAAAGTTCCAAATCCCGGCCAAACGTTCCCTGCTCTGGTTTCACCACCCATGTGGTTACAGCCTGGTTATCCACAGAGATCTTGGACTAAACCCCGACTTCACCTGCTCTGTGTTTACTCCTATGCTCCTCTATACCTACAGCGTTACCCTGGGAATAATTAAAATAATTAACAAGTGTAATTAACTGTTGGAGGGGAAAGGAGACTTTTAGGACGTTACATCAGCAACAATTAAATAAATTACCCTTTTTGTCTTGCAAAGAATTGACAGACAGGGGGAGAAGGAGACGGGATTTGTATTCCCTGGTGCAGCAGCACGGGGACCGTGAATAGGGGTCGGTGGCTCTTGTGTGGGGACACAAAGCAAACAAAGAGGCCCCAAATGAAATTACCGAGTGGCAGACGCAAAACGAACATATTTCACACAATGAGTAATTAAACCGTGTAACTCGTTGCCCAAGTGAAGCCCCGGAATCATAATGGCTTTAGGAAGTGATTACACAAATTCTTGGAAGATGATCCAGGGGGCTGTGGGACACAAAGACATGGCACCAGTGCAGGACCAGCAACCCGTGGTGGTGGGAGAGGACCTGGAGTTGTTCCTGGCTCTGGACCTCTGGAAGGAGCTGGGGGGTGAGGTGACACAGGTTTGTACCCTGCCTTTGCTCTGAGCCCCTCCAGCCACGCTCCGGACACTGTGGAAGGAGGAAAACTTCCCTGCTGTCTGCTGGATGTGGCTGTTGGTGGGGACAGACACACGGCGTGGATGTACCCGAGGTGCCACCTGTGTCCCTGCCGGGCCTTGTGCCACTGACCTGAGCTGTGCACATCCCCCTTGTGCAGGTGTGTCCCTGGGAATATTCTCCATTGGAGCTGAATTTTTCCCGGGAGGAAAAGGGCACCACATCCTCCTGCTCTTGCAAAACTCCCTCCCCAAATGCCACCCTAGGGCCCAGGTTTGCTGGGTGCTGCTGGTGCTGAAGGTGAGGTGACGGCCACCACTGGGCTGGAGAAGGGTCCAGACTCCCAGCTCTCAGTGTTGCTCCGTTTGGGCTTGGGAATTATTTCCAATCCCCTTTTTGGCCCATCTTGGCTACAAATCTTCACTTGGTGCTGTAGCCTCTAGGTGGTGGGGATTCCCCTGGCTGAGGATCCCTGCACAGCTGCTGAGCACACACAGCGAGGTCATCCCTGGGAATCTGGGGTTATCCAGCTGCCTGGGGTCAGCGCTGGGCTCGGGAACAGGTACCAGAGCTCCCAGGGTATCACTGGATGTGCCACCGTGGCAGAGGCTCCGCAGGGCTGGGGGATGGTGGCAGCGGCTCTGTCCCAGCTCCTGCTGCAGGAACGCCCAGCGAGGATGCACAAGCCAGCAGGGACCAGAAGGCAGCCAAGGCAAAATGCATCCATGGTTCTCCTGCATCACCTGGAAGTGTGATGTCCCTGCAGGGGATACAACCTTCTGGAGTGCCAGGAGCTCTCCCTGCCTGCCCCGCAGCCTCTTCACTGCAGAAATGTGGGATGACAGGAACAGCAGTGTGTGTCCTATGAGGAGCAGCTGGGAGAGCTGGGGGTGTTCTGGACAAGGCTCTGGGAGACCTTAGAGCCTCTTCCAGTGCCTAAAGGGGCTCCAAGAACGCTAAAGAGAGACTTGGGATAAGTCATGGAGTGAGAGGAGAAATCTCCTGGCCTCAGCACCCCAGGGCATCCTTAGGAGAGCAACAGTGTGCCCATTGCTGCAGCAGGAACTGGTGATACTTGTGTATAGTTTGTATAGTTTATATATTTATGTTTTATACATATCACAGGATCCCAGACAGCTTTGGGTGGGAAGGGACCTTAAAGCTCATCCCATTCCACCCCCTGCCACGGGCAGGGACACCTTCCACTATCCCAGGTGGCTCCAAGCCCCGTCCAACCCAGCCTTGGACACTTCCAGGGATGGGGCAGCCACAGCTTCTCTGGGCAATAACATTATACATAATATATATACTATTAAATATACACGTGTATCTCTCTATAAAATGTGGTTGTAGGTCCCATGCTCAGATCAGGAGCGACTCTGGTGGATGTTGAAGCCTGGGTTGATGTCCTGGCACCAAGGGCTGTGCACCTCCTCATTGGGTGTCCCCAGATGCCCCACACAAAGTCCCCTTTCCCTCAGCAGGGACAAAACCTGGTGGGTTTGGTTATTCCCTGGTTGGAGCCCTTGACTCTCCGTCTCACTTCTCTCAAGATCTGCATGACAAAACCAGCGGTTCCAGCCTATTTTGGCGACCACTTGCTCCAGGAACCTCAGGAGTTTCATCAAAAGCCTGGATGGATTTTGGGTCTTGGGTTTTATTCATTCCAGCATTGGCTGACAAAGCCCATTACATCATCCCTTTGGAAGAGAAATTCTCTGCAGCTGCCTGTGTGGCGCGGGGGGTGTTTAAAAAATAACACAGATTTTTGTTTCTTTCTTTCAGGGCAATTTTCCTCCCAATTGCTGGAAAACTGAATGCTAAAAAGCTTCAAAAGTGGGAAGGAAAAGGGCAGCGTGCAGCAGTTCCAGCCATCCCTGGGTTTATTATTATTATTTCCTTTCCAAAGACCAAGGGGGGGGGAAAAATAGCCCCATTACCCCGCGCATCCAGCGCGCCCAGCCAGGCGTGAAAAGCAAAGCCAGTGTCATGGCAATGGCAGATGGCACGGAGCGGGAGCGGGAGCGGGAGAGGGAGGGAGGGCTCCGGCCCCGACCTCCGCGCGGACCGCGCTCCTAATTAGCCCCGAAGCAGGCACTAATTAAACCCGGAGGTAAGGCAAGTGATTACTTTTCCTTGCAGGCAGGGATGGGGTGCGGGAGCGATGTGGATGGAGCCGGAGTTGTCCTCACATCACTGTAGGAAATCTCGGCTCATCCCTGCCGCGCTGCCAGGGAGCAGGGAAGCACAGCAGCTATTCCCTGCTCTCCCAGTGACCACAGGCTGCAGAGAACGTGCGATTGCAAGGAAATACCCATGGGAAGGAGAGAGGCAGGGTCTGGATGCTGTGCTGATGACGTCAAAATGTGACATTCTCAATTATTAGCATCATTTGGCACCCAAGTATCCGAAGTACCACTTGAACTCACCCAGGGCCAGAGCAGAACCTTCTCTTCCCTCCTCCACAGTTGTTTGCGAGTATTTTTTCAGGCTACATAACCTCATTCCTTTTAATCCACTTTCTCTGCTTTCCTATAAAAGAAGCAGTTGGAAGTAAATTATTTTCACTGCCATCAAACCGGGTGGAAAGCTCTCAGAACACGGGATGTAGGGAGGGAAATTATTATATTATATAATTATTATATAGAATTATAAACTGTTATACAAGTATTATATTATATAAAATACAGTTATTCTGTCAATGTATTTATTTTTGCACTGCAAGAACTGGAAGTCCAGAGTTGCTCGTGCAGCTGCGGGTGCTGGCGATTCCTGCCGGGATGTGCTGGGCTTTCCATGGCTTTTATGAACGGGCTGAACTTTGCAAAAACCTGGGAAAATCTGTGCCTGTGTGGAGCGTTTGGCATTTCTCTGCCCGTTCCCAGGCAGATGCGCTGTCCCCAGCACACACACTGCGTGAGCACAGCACCAACGCCGGCTGCCTCTGCTCGGATTAAAATCCCGGTGATTTTTTGAGATGCTCCCCGTGCTCCGCTTCTGGCCCTGCCGGAGCATGGGGAGCATCTCTCCACCTGAACCCTGAGCACAGTCCCTGGGGTCAGTGGGATTTCCAGAGCAACACCCCCCTCTCGCAGCGTATCCTCTGGATGATTCAACCTCCAGCGTTGCCGGATTTCTGCTTCCCAGTGAAACACTGGACAATTTGTGTTTCTATTTTTACCCTGGATTAGTCAAGGGTCGCTGCAGGACCAAATCAGGGGTGCTGGGCTTTCCGTGGCCTTGTGCTTCATCCCATAAATGCTCTTTGCCTTTGGCAGGCAGGAGAGGAGCCCACCAGGACAAACCCTCTTTGCTGGCAGGGTCTGATCCCTGAGGAGCTGCCAGGGCTGCTGCAGCTCAGCACCGCACACGGCCTCACCCACACCACGGCACTTCCCATCCCGGCTTCCCTGGCACAGAGGTGTCTGACTCCAGGCTAAAAAGCATCCAGGATTGAGAGAAAACTTGGGAACCCCTCACCAGCAGCGCTGTGGCCGAATCACCACGGTTTCAACCTGGCTGGGATGCTCATGGGATTAAAAGAGCCAGGGAGAGTTTGGCATTTCCAGAGAAATCTCTAAATTTCCACCTGTTGCTGTTATTTAATGCAGAAACAACAGGAAAACAAACCTGTCTGGAAAGAACAAACATGGAAATGGAGTTTGGGACTGTTGGAAAGAGATGGACTATGTCTGTGAAAAATTTTAGCAATTATTAGTCCCGAATCCCTGCCGTGAGCTGCAGATATCGATGGCTTGGATCTCACATCCATCAGAACGACTTGTAGTTATCAGCAGCTCCAGGGTTTTCCTGCCCTCCAGCAAACACATTTTTCCTTCTGGAGGTCTGGTCGTGTTCTGTTTAATTTCATTGCTGAGAGAAATTAAAATATTTCTTACATCTGCATCAGCATCTGGCAACAGCAAGAATTCAGGAAGCTGAAAAAATATTAAAAAATACATAAATATAAAAATATACAAATACAAAAAAATAGGAGCTTCCTCTCTCTATTCCCTGAGCAGATGAGGTTGTTTCCAATGCACATTTTATTTTAAGGTGAGTTATTTTGTTGCCATAGTGACATCATTCAGGTTTCCAACCGCTGCCGTGTTGGTTTCCTCCCAGGCAAGACTTGTCACAACCAGTCAGCATCCCCAGCCCCTTCCCGGCCAGCAGCTTCCCACGGTGCTGCAGGATTCCTTGGAACTCTGCAGGATGGGTGTCACTGCTCCCTGCTCAGGCACAGGCGGACACGGGACCCGTGGGAGTCAGAGAGGAGAGGCAGCCACGGAAAAACTCCAACTGAAAGGATTTTCCTCTGCTCATTCCTTATCCTCCCTCCTCAGCCCTTGCAGCGGGGCTGTGAGAAGGTCAAAGACAAGCCGGTAGCTTTATTAATTAGCACTAATTAACACACTCAGCTGCCTCTGGTGCCATCCTGCTCGTCTACCCCAGGCCCTGACACGGACAAGAATAGAGTGTGTTTGCCCCCAAAAGCTTAAAATCTCTATAATCGTATTTCTTGCTGCACAGGTGTCTCATGAATTTAATTTATTACCAAGAGAACTGCACTAAAATAAAGATTTTAAATACAAAGGTCTGTAATGATGCCAATAAAGATGCAAAGAAAAGGGCTTCCCTGGCAAGGAAATATTTGTAGGGTCATTTGGGTCAAATGGGCTCTGTAAGTGTACTGGAAATTAATATTTAATTTTATGTATTTTTATATTAAATATTTAAATTAATAGTGTTGTTATGATGCTAAAGACTTTTAATGGGAAATGGTTTTTTTTTCTGCTCTAATTCATTTAATTAAAGCAGGCAGAGTGTGCCTCATTAGCCTAAAACCTATTTCATGGGTGCCAGGCCCTATATGTGACCGAGAGCCCAGGTGCCTGTTCCACTGCAAGGCCAAGAGGAGCTCAAAAAAAGCTGTTTTAAAGGTTTTCTATGTTTTTAATTTTACACAAACCATTCCCAGATTATCAAATCAAGGCTGCGTTCCCATGGCAGACCTGAGCCCTGTGTAAGCCTTCCCGGGATTGCAGCATCTGGCTAAATCCAGCCCAGATTAAAGCAAAGCTTTCATCGCACAAACTCTCCCTGAAAGGAGCAGGATGCTGCTGATGCTGGGATAAGGAGGGAGCTGGGCACGGCAGGCAGGGGATAAGGAATGCCAAAGCCAGCAGCAGGATCTGGATGTGTGGAGGCAAGGTCCTGTGCTGTCCCTGGGGCTGGAGCACTCAGCGGGAATTCGGGAAGCAGAGCCATTCCAGGAGCGTTCCAGCCACGGCCGTTGGGGGTTCCTGAGATCACCCCGGCTCCCTGATGGAAATCCTCTGGAACACAGCCTGAACACACCACTCCACAGCTCAGCCTCCACAGCGAAGTTCTTTGCTTGCAGAGGTTTCAGCCGAAGCCATTGTTTTAACACCCTTTTTTAATATTTATTTCCGAACGTCTTTGACTGGGGGAAGGGTGGAAGGGGCTCCCAATTTAATTCCATAATCCCCCTAAGACTTGCTTAATGCACTCGCTCTGCCCGGCCTCTGTGAATTTTACAGTGGTGTTTCGGGTGGTTGCAGCACTGCACTGGAAAATGTCCCATCATTTATTTTGCAGCTATTTGAGGGAAATGATTCCGAGGGCTGGAAGCCCGGTTGTTAAATCCGTATTGCCAAAGGAAACAAACTCTGTCACCCAGATGGGGCTGGACCTCGGGGCTGCCACGCGGATTCCTGGATGAGGTAGCTCGGAGTCCAGCTGAAAACTCCCAAAATTAACGTTAAAGCAGGGGCAGGAGGCTTTAGCAGTTGGTGAAAAATGTCATTTTTGGCTGAGGGGGTGGGTGGGGCTGCAGGGAACAAAGCAGAGTCCCCAGCTCTGGGACACCCAGATCCCCTGGGATGAGTCCCCCAAACATGGCCACGGCTCACCCCAGCTGCCCTCGGGAGGGAGGGAGGGAGGGAGGGAAGTGCTGCTGGAGGGAAATTCCAACAACAGATTTTGTCCTGCTGCTCTCTTCTCCTGACAGGGAGAGAGTGCTGCAGCCTGGTTGTTTTCCACATGTTCAAGAGAGACGAAACGAGGCTTTAAAGAGTCTTGACACATCTCATGAGCCTCTGGTCTCCTCAAATGCCTCCCTCAGTGCTCAACTCCCAGGATTTCTCCAGCATCTGCTCGAATCCTGCACCAAGAGGTGAGCATTGCTCTCAATGGGATTTTTCCACGTCCCATTTCAGGATGGACTGTGTCTCCCACAGAAACCTTGGCCATTCCAGAGGCATCCTGGAGTCAGCAAGGACAAAACCCCCAAATACAGGGGCATGGAGGGCTGGCAGAGTCCATAGGCAGCAGCAAGGTCAAGATGGGAAGATGGGTTTGGAAGAAAGTCAAGGTCTGAAAGGTGTTACCTGGAACAACCTCAGTCACCAAGCAGGAGGAAGGAGCACAGAGAGGGGAAAAAATGAAGAGATTGAGATCTACTGACTGCAGAGAGCAGGAGAGAGAAAGGTGTCCAGAGACATCAGGAAACACGTGGGGAGAGGAGGAGCCTCAGTAGGAAATGGCAGATCCTTTAGACTTCAAGGACAATGTGGAGAATGAACAGGAGATGCTTTCTTCCACCTCTACAATTGTATTCCTCACTTATCCTGTTATAATCCAGAGGTAACAATGAAAACCTCAGGGAAATGAGGAGTGATGGCACAATTCTGTCCTTAGGGACACCAGGGGCCTTCACAGCTTCACCTCCCGCCTATGGTGGTTTTCCGGCAGAAACTCAGAACTTGGGCACTTGGGAACTTCACAAACTCTAAATACACTTTTATTGGTGTAAGAGAAATGAAAAGAAACAACCAACAGGGTAAGAACTTGCAGGTGTTGAAAACCACCTCAGTGGAAATTAAATTAAATTAGTCCTTCTATCAAAAAAACCACTTTAAAGGACCTTCCAAGAATGTAAGGCCTCTCCAAATCAAGATGACGCACAAACCATATTCTAGCAGGTTATGTCTCAAGCCCTAGTTATTTAAGGCCAAAAATAAAAAGAGATTCTGAAATCTGAACTCCTGAGGACATCAGGGGAAAGACTCTTCCCAGAGATACAACGCTGGAAGGCTGCAGGAGAATGTGAATGTCCATTAAATGATGGAAATGCAAGAATTAAGTGAAATACGGGGTCACTTTACAGCAGAGGGATTTATGGAGGTTCCATGTTAAAGCTTTTCCTTATGAGGGAAAAGAGGAAAATGTTATATAAAATTAAAGATCATGGGAAAAGGCTTTAAACTGAACAAATTAAAATAATGGGAAGAAAATTCCTGTATGGGACAGCACATTGAGAAATGTTCCAAAATCCCATCCTTGGATTCCATGATTAGAGAAAGTTCATTCTGAGCTCGCACTCCTGTGGGCAAACTTACACAGGACAGGTTCCTAATCCATCACCTCATGTAGTAATTGAGAATTAATTTTAAAAGACTGTATTTAAAGAGTATTAATGAGCTTATTTACAACCTCTGCGTGTTAGGGATATCAATAAATATAAAAAAATACATCAAACTGGTTTATGACCTTTTATTTCAATAAAAGCAGCACTCTAAAAAACCCTGGTGCACTCCTTCCCAATATTTCTGATATTTTTGTAAAATGAAGAATATAATTAAAACATAAAAATCCTCAAAACTTAATGGAAAAAGAGTATGGGATACACAGGGATGTAATTTTATTAAAATTATTTACTTAGCTGAGGGATTTCCAGTAAAATTTGCATGTCCAGGGAGAGAGGTGATGAATTCCCAGTTGTAGTCGGATGCTGTGTGCCCAGGCTTCCAGGAGAAGCCAAAAATGCAGGATTTGGCCGTAAAAACCTACAAAAATCACAAACCAAACACCAAAGGATTATTTACAAATATTTAGCGTGCCTTGAAGTTGCTGAATTAGCCCAGGAGTGATATCAGGTGGTGTTTTTGGGGTGAGATCCTTGTGCAGAGCAGCCCTGGACTGGCAGCAGCCACGGGCATCTCAGGAGAAGCTGGGAAAGGTTGGGAACAGGGGGTTGATCCCAGCCAGGGGGCACAGGTCAGAATCAGACCCTTAGACGGGGTGGTGCTGAGTGCAGCAACACCAACAATAACAAAACCTACCTCATCACTTACACCTGGTAGGAATTTTGCTGCTCTAAAACTTGGGGGGGTTCCAGGCACTTTGTTGTACAAAGTTGGAATTCAGATGTGCTGAGGAGGGAGCTGACACTGCCATCATCCCCCTGGTTCTGCTGCTGGCAGAGCCCCGAGCACACAGGGACACTGAGCTGCCCCTTGCCTGGGTGCTTCACCCACAGCTGGATTCGGCATTTCTGTGCAAAACAGAGATGAGGAGAAATGTTTAGGTACGAGTCAGAAATTTAATTTCTTTGCAAAGCAGGCAGATGAAGTTCCCCAGTCGCAGCAGGGCTGCACACACTGATCACAGCTCACACCAGCTAATGGCTGCCATAAGGAATATGAGATATGGATCAGCCCATGGAGCAAGGGATGACACCGCTCCAGGCAGGTGGAATTTAGGCTCTGCTGAATGGATTTTAGGATTTTCAAAAGGAAAAAACATCATATTTACATCACTCAGAACCAATAAATTATCACCGAGATGAACTATTGCAAGACAGAATTTAGAAACAAAGGCGAGCGGCGTCCTGGCGGTTCCTCCATCGCCTTCCTATGGGATAATGTTACACCCAACTCCTGGATGTCTGGCACCATCTAGAGGAACGACTGGAATGATGCAGCAGAGAAATTAAATATTAAATTATTAAAAATAGCAAAAATCCTGGAGCAGATCTTGTGTAATATCTAACAGCTATTTAGTTATTATTTAACAGCTCTTGTCGAGGGAGAAAACCACAGGGAGGAGTGGGGACTTGGAGATCTGTCCTGCAAAAACAGGATGTTGGTTTGCACACACAAACCCTGCATTCCAGCAACTGTAATTACTGCTAATTACTTTGCACCTCATTTATTTTTAAAAATAAACTATGATATCACAGCTGAGGTTCCTGTATTTAAAGATCTTAAAATAAGCTTGGACTTCTCAATATTCCTTTACTCACAGCTGTGTAGCACAAGGCACCAACTCCTAAATTCCTTCTGAACATCTCTTGTTTTTGTATCAGTTAAAGAAAAACTTGGATTTAATTTAACTACTATCCTTGTTTGCCATTTAGCTCCATATGAAAGGCCCAGGAGGAGCAGGATGTTCATAGAAATCCTCGTGGGTTGCTTCCAACTTCCATAGCATACCATAGGGTATTCTATGAAATGTGCAGAGAAAATATGCAAATTTAAAAAAAGAGAAAAGGCTGAAAATGCTTAATTTGTTCCAGTGTTTAAATCCAGCTGGATTCAGGCTACGTTTACAGGAAAGGTTCAATGCAGGTAAACCCACCACACCTGCACAATTCCACTCTAAATTGCCTTTTTTTTGATTTTTAACTGTATATTTCTGCCCGTGCCAAACCACAATCCTGTTTTCACACACAGCTAAAGATGGATTTGACTCATGAGGACAGAATGAGCATAAATAAAATATGAGAGAGACACCTTTACCTGGTGCCACAAGCTGACTGTGGGGAAGTTCATTTAATTTTGTAGTCAAATTAAACAGGGGATTGAGTTTTACTCTCAACTACACCTGAGAGTAAAACTCCCTACAACACCAAATGGGGCGAAGCGATGGGTATTAAAATGCCCTCAGTTCCTACTCCTAAAATCCTTCCAAAACTTTAGTTTTTATTTATTTAAAGAGCAGTATGGAAAGAAACAGCTACAATCCAGCTTCTTCCTGAAAGCATCTCTGCTCCTGAATCCTTCTGTGGCTCATTAGTCTGTTCTCCCTCCTCCTGCCACCAGCTGCTGCTGGCATTTACATAACAGAGCTCTGCTCTGAGGAAAGATGAATCAGCACATCCATAAAATCCTGCTTTCACTCCGAGATTTACTATCACCCCCAGCATGCTGCTGCTTGGATGCGGAGGATCTGGAAAAAGATGAGTCATGGAGCTGCAAGATCCGCGTGTGGTGTGGAAATGGAGCTCCTGGGGAAGGAGAGGATGGGCATTACTCACCAGACATGACTCCTGGAGGGGAAAACCCGGCCGAGGTGGGAAGAGGTATCGGTCACAGCCCTTGTAGCAGGCTTGGGGAGTAATGGAGCAACTGGGAGAGCGTTAAGGAGGGAAAGCTGAGGTGCCAGGGAGTCAGGAATGTTGGGAAGAGGTTTGGGAGTGACTGCACAGCAGCACAGTCCAGCGACAGCCAGGCTGAGGGAAGCTCAAGAGCTGTCTGGGAATGAGGAATGCTGGTTGTACCTGTCCCTGGTGCACGTACTGCACAGCTGTGCCCTGCAGCACTCACAGGACACACCTGAGGCATTCCTAACGCTCTCCTCTCCTGCTGATGCAGGAATCCATCCGAGCCACGGTGAGGAGCAACACTGAGCACTGACACAAGGTCATGACCAAACTCCCAGCTGGAATGCTCCAGGAAGGACACAAGCAAGGCATGGATAAGCTTACTCTGGGAGCATTTTCTATCCCAGGCTTTGAAAGCCCCTTTTAGTTACTGCAGAAATCCCCATGGGCTCTAGACAGGTCCAAACAAAACAATCCTGCCTGGTGCTGCTGCAGCTTCACCTGTGCCAGCCCCAAGCTCAAATAAAAGCAAATCATGAGTGGAGAGATGCAGTAAGGCACCTAAAGGTGCCAAGGAAATGTCACATCCCTGAAGAAATACGGAATCGTGGAATCCCAGAATGGTTTGGGTTCAAAGGGACCTTAAAGCCCATCCAGTCTCACTCCCTGCCATGGGCAGGGACACCTTCCCCTGTCCCAGGCTGCTCCAAGCCCTGTCCAACCTGGCCTTGGGCACTTCCAGGGATCCAGGGGCAGCCACAGCTGCTCTGGGCACCCTGTGCCAGGGCCTCCCCACCTTCACAGGGAAAAATTCCTTCCCAACATCCCACCTCTGGCAGTGGGCAGCCATTCTCCCTCGTCCTGGTGCTCCAGACCCCTGTAGTCTCTCTCCATCTTCCCTGTGGGCTCCCCTCAGGCACTGGAAGGCCACAATTAGGTCACCCTGGAGCTTCTCCAGGCTGAACAATTCCAATTCTCCCAGCCCTTTTTCACAGCGGAGCTGCACTATCCCTCTGATCATCCTGGTGCTTCTGCTGGATTTGCTCCTACAGCTCCATGTCCTTCCAGTGCTGGGGATCCCAGGGCTGGAGGCAGCTCTGCAGGTGAGGTCTCACCTGAGCATGGATATATTCAGGAGCTGTTGGCACTGGAATGCACCAGGACATGGTGCTGGGCAGTATTTATGGGGCTGGTTTTCCCCTGACATGGAATTCTATTCAGCTCGGGAAGATGGATTTTTACTTTCAGGGCATATTATGAAACATCATCTGTGTTTTCTCCTTTGCCTTCCCACCATGCATGAAAAGATGAGCTTGCAGTTCTGGGCTCCGAAGGCAGGTGGGAGAAACATCACCTCTCCAGAGAGTGGGATCAGTGTGCGCTTTTCCTGGCTGGGAATTTATTCTGGGAACAGCAGCTTCACACTGTCTCTCCCGGGAAGCTCTGCACTGCAGCTCTGGAAGCTCCGGGGTCCTGCTGGGAACATGGGAGAGCTGTTACTATTGGGAAGCCACTGGAACCTGCAGCTTGGTGAGGTGGCACCTTGTGTCTCTGCCACTGACGAGCTGAGCAATGAGCCTGCCCCGAAAAATTCCAAGAGTAATTGTTTGGAGCCTACGAGAAAGATAGAAAGGGACTTGGGACAAGGGGAGATGGCTG